>PISX010005094.1:27675-45022 GCA_004024625.1 Mellivora capensis | reverse complement strand
GAAATTACATTTATTGCAGTTGACTCTCATAATGGCCCTGGGAGGGAGGCCAATGAGACCATGAAGACTTGAGAAAGCAAGTAACTAGCAAGATCACACATCATGTAATTCATCTGCTTTGGATATGACTACAGAAAATATGAATTAAAAGTCTTAATATTTCTTCCTTCTTGTTGCTGTTGTTTTATTTTCTTTGTGTTTCCCAAAATGTGTTCTATATTAGACTACTCTCACGGAATATTCCATAGTACAATAAATTTGAGAACTGCTAAATACTCAATCCCTCTCTTAGAGATTTACAATGTATACTTAAAGACAGTCTGTAAAGAAACGTATTCAACATCATTGAACCCAGGCTTTAACCAACATATTTTCCAAGGAGTCACTTTAAAGCATTATTAAAGAGCTATTAATAAATTGAAGACTTAGTAGTCAGGTTGGTTAAAAATTGAGAAATGCCGAACGGCAGTGCATTGCCTATTTGCCATCTATAACTGCTATTTCTTTTGAATATAATATTTTCTTGCTGTTAAAAAATACTAAAATACATTAAAGTATAAAGAGATAAAAATCAGCTTAAGTCCCGTGGCCCAGAGAGAACCACTGACAACATTTCATTGATTACACTATCATATATCTCTATCCATATCTATCCACATGCAATTACAAATGGTTTTGTATAAATCCGATCTCATCATGTGATGATTCATCACGACTATCTCCACGTTCCTCTTGTTCTCCAACTCAACCTGCCACACCACCACCTCCCTCCCAGATGACTAATGATGAAAATATGGTGTGCAGCTCTCCATGATGAGATAGATGACCAAGATATGCATACATATATGTGTATCTTTCCTCATGTTACAATATAATGTGAAAATTCCTCCAACTTAACTGGTATAGGAAATTATATAAACATTGGCTTCTAAATGAAATAATCTGGGGAAAGATACAGCTTCAGGCATGGCTGCCTACAGAGGCTCAAACAATATCTCCATCCTTTCTTTCTCCTAGAATGGTTATTTTCTTAGATTCTTCCCTTAAGGGGGACAAAAAGTAGCCTTTGACAACCCCAGAGCCACTTCCCTGGTGATTTACTTTTATCGGTCAGAAGAGAGCATTTTTATCCTAATAACTCCTACACTTTCACTCTGATTAAGTTGACTTAGGTCATCTGCTTTTCTCCAAGAAATCCGCAGGGTTAGGGCGATTCGAATCCCCAATGAGTTTAGCACTTTGAACTGAGCATTAAGCCTTTCAGACCTGATGGACTGAAATGAAGATGGTAAATCCCCAGCTAAAATCTGAGAGGGGCTATGCCAGTAATAAGGAAAATGAACCCTGGGTTGCCACAAATAACCAAGGTCTCAGAAACATGTTAAAATATGGAAACCAAAATCTGAAACCATAAAATTCCACTAAACATAGCATGGTTATATCTCTCATTCTTGGAGAGTTAACGTGAGAATGGAACAATGGCACAAAATGAAGCTACTTACCAAAGTGTATCCAGGAGATCTTGGTCAGTCATCATGTGGCAGCCAGGAGCAGAAGTTACTTCACCGGCTTACGGTGGAGAGGACTTCATCACAAGTCTACAGTAGAAACGTAGGGAACCTGATGGTGAGAAGTATAGCGAGCATAGCTGAGTCTCATGTGAGAAACTGCAGTTTCTCAAGAAGGTTACTGAGGATTTTAGAGCCTTCTATTTATTTTTCTCTGCACATCTGCAGCACTTTCTTCTCTCCCAATGATGTTTTTCCATATTCTAGGAATAAGGATGTTCCCTCTCTTGCTGATAAAAATGAGGTTTCTATCCTCTCTTTTTCTGCAACTTGCCTCTGGAATGTTATTTATTCAGTTTTCTGGTTTCTCTTCCCAAAAGCGTCTTGCTGGTGTTTTTGAAACAGAAAAAGGCTGACCCCAGCCCCAACTCCATGTGACCTTTGGTTTGGAATATACCCCTCCCCCCTCTATTTCTTCTTTTCTGTTTCTGTCTTGGTTTCTGCGCATTAGGTAAAACAGACACCTCTCCCGGTCTTGAAGGCCTGGCCTGTATAGATGAATCTTCACATTTAAACCTGCCCTGGCTCTTGTCGTCTCTCAAAGCTTTGTGATTGTTCGAGCAGTCTCTCTCGTATTTTCGTGACCCCTCCGGGGCCGAGCCGTGGCAGGAGGATCAGGAGTCAGACCCTGCGGCAACAGCTTTCAAAGTTTGCCCGTATCCAGCCCTATGGGACTGCAGGCCTAAGCCTCGCTGGCCCCCGTGCCAGGTGACCCACAAGGTTTCCCTTGCATGGCAGTTGGAAATACTGGGGCTCCAGAACCGTGTATAAGCTCCTTTCTGGGAGATCCTGGCGGGCAGTAGTGAGGGAGAGAGAGAAGGCGAAGATGGCGGCCTGCTGCCACTCCCTGGGACACAGTCCGCGGGCACTTCGATGTGTGCTAAACCTGAAGCCTGTCCCCGAGGCTGAAACTGCAGGACGGGCACATGGGCCGGTTTCACAGAGGCACTGAAGGCCTCTGGGGGCAGGAGCCTCCCAGGAACTGTGTCTGACTGTGGCAGTCCCCTGGCTCGGGAACGCAAGCCCCTGCCAGGGCCCTGGGCGCTCTGGAACCAGGCAGCTGGGGGAGAGCACGTGGGAAGCGCCGCCTTCCCGCCTCTGGAAAGGCTTGCTCCCCGGCGAAAGCCCCACTCACTACCAGAGCCAGCGACGCAGAGGTGTTCTCCCGCAGCGGCTGCAAAACCCCAGGCGCCCGCTCCTCTCCAGGAGACACTCGCTCAGGGTCCGAAGCAGAGGGAGACGCGAAGCCGGGACCCGCCAGTCCGCCGCGCGGGAGAGCAGCCCCGCGGGTTCCGAAATGTGGGTCCAGTCAGAAGCCTGCGCCTCAGAAGGACTCTCTGGGACAAGCCAAGAAGCTTCTCCCACAGGAAGGCGGGCACCCCTTTTCAGCCGTTCCCACGGGGGCAGGTGAGCTGGAGCATGCCAGCCCTTTAAGGGCGTACCTCACATTGTTGCACCCTCGTGGGTCTCAGGGTCGCAGCCCTGTTGGTTTTCAAAGCTAGATGTTGGGGGGGGAGGTGGGGGGGCGCTCATCTCCCAGGTGCAGGTCATAATAGTTGGTGTCCCACGTGGGCTTCAAACTATTCACTCCTTAGGGCAAAACTCTGGGTTTTGTGTTCCTTCTGGACTACTGCACCAAGAGGGGAGCTCACGGTGAGCTTCTGTCCCAGCCTCTCCTACCCATTTTGTCGTGAGCCTCCTCTTTATGCTGGATGCATAAGGATCCCTCAGCCAGTTTGGGGTTCTTGTGGTTTTGTTTTAGAGGAAGTTGTTCTGAGCTACAGGTTCTACGTTATCATGGGAGGAGGTGAGTTCAGGATCCTCTTGCATTTTCATCTTAGACAGGAACATGTTCTGCACGTGATCCTGTAACTTCAGGTTGGGTCCATCTGAGTAACTTAACGTCTGTTTCTTCATTCCAAATTCTTGGATTGGGATATGGTGTGTTGAGTGTGCATTCCTGGTACAGTCAGCTGCAGCTGAAGGGGGCAGTTTGCATGTTATCTGAGGGATGTCTGAGAAAGAAAGGCTGGGCGTCTAGCTGCAGAGGTTGGAAAACCAATAGTTCTCAAACTTGATCTTGAGGCACTGTGGTTAAACTTGCTGGTGCTGAAGGCAGACTACCTAAAGTTGAGTCATAGGTCCATAACCTAGTAGCTACGTGACTGGGAGACTGTTAAAATCTCATGCACAAGTGAAATAATGATAGTACCTACTTCACAGGGCTGCTCTGAACAACAGACAAGCTAATTAAGCTAAAACTCTTAGATTCATGGTTGGCACACAGTAAGCACTTAGTAAGTGTTTTCTGTTATTAATATAGTAGGTCCATCAGCTCTGTGTCCAAACTGACAAAATTTCAGACAAGAACTCAGTGAATGCATTGAATGAAACGTACAGCAGGGAGTACTGCAAATAGGTCATCCATGATCTCAGCAAAAGAACAGGGACTGGAGACTAAAATTCTCCTTGAGGGCAAAGCTCCCTCACCCCCATGTTTATGAACCCCTATTGATCCCGCAGCTACTACGCATTGCACTAGGGAGACTTGTTTCAGCCTCCAGCGGTCTCCTTCTGTTCAGAACTCCTTGCTAAACTGCCGAGGGTTTTCTTGATCGACTTTGTGTGGAGTGAGAACCTGTCCCACTGAAAAGTGGTGGGTGGGTGAAGCCCAAAATGGCGTATCCTCATTAAGGCAGGGAGTGAAAGGCAAGAAAGCCAATTATAGCAGCCTGCAGCCCCTGTGCAGATGCTGCCATCAGGGGCTGCCAGCCACTCTTGCCTCAGGGTACCAGATAATAACTTCAGAATAGGAACTTGGACAGCCAGCCAGGCTCAGCTTCTACTTCACAGCGCATGGACATGAAAGGCAATACCTTTCAGAACAGCAAAAAGTCCTGAAAGCAGCAGGGAGATGGAGTATTTAATAGGTATGTTCTCCTGGTAGGCGGGTGTCAAGGAAAATGGTCTCCGGTTGCTCATTAAATGTTACCAAGACATTGAGACAGAGATGGCACAAGGGGGTTGCAGAAAAACCCTGTTTCACAGCCAGTATGAGTAGGCAGGTTTGTTTTTGTTTTTTTTTTTTTAGAATAAGCTTGGCTACCTCATGAGAGGTTCTGTCTTCTGAAGGCACCACAGGTGTGGGATGAAATTACAGAGAAAGTCAAGAAGAGCTTAACAAGTTCACAGTTATTCTTAATATGGGTGAAAGTTAGGAAAAGTCAGGCTCTACTTTCACTGGATCTGTGGTCCTGCCTCTCCCAAGACATTGACTATAACCTTAATAATTATAGGGTACTTTGGAAAAGACTTCTCAGTACTTAAGTTTCAATGTATGACTCTTTTGAAAATCAACCCACATGGAAGAAGTCAACCCGACCATGTAAATAAAACGTAAAACACAGTGCCTGACATACAGTAAATATTCAAAACTCTGGCCACAGTTTTCTTTCCTTGTTTTGTATAACTTGCCACCTGGAGTAAGAGTTCCTCATTTATTTCTCTATGTTGTTGATTTTTTTTTAAGATTTTATTTATTTATTTGACAGAGATCACAAGTAGGTGGAGAGGCAGGCAGAGAGAGAGGAGGAAGCAGGCTCCCCGCTGAGCAGAGAGCCCAATGTGGGGCTTGATCCCAGGACCCTGGGATCATGACCTGAGCTGAAGGCAGAGGCTTAACCCACTGAGCCACCCAGGTGCCCCTATTTCTTCATGTTTATTTGACATACATGTATATAGTGTAATTATGTGCCAGGCAACCTTCTTAGCACTTTATATACAATACTATATTTAATCCTTACAATAAATCTATAGGATGGGGTCAGTTACAAACACTGCTTTACAAATAGAGAAACTGAAAAGCAACTGAGTAAATTTAAGGTTCTAATTGGCTTTTTAAAATGGTTTTTGAGTCTGGCAGCATCCCATCTAGCAAATAGAGGGATGCTCCAAGGAGTTGTACAAAATGGAAGGTTTTTATAGGAAGGGGGTGGGACAAGAAAGTTATTAGCAAAAGTAAAGAAAGAATTGTTTCAGGCAAATCACCTTCCCATAGGGGGAAGAACAGAGTCTTGTTGTCTTGAACAGACTAACTCACCTCCTTTGAGTAATGGAGAAAGTGCATGTGACAGATTATCTCATTGATGCTGATCAAAAAATTCCTGACTGACTGGTTAACACTACATTTCTGGGGGAGGTTGAAATTGCAATTAGATTAGGCATTAAGCCCTGGTTTACTGACTTAGGGACTTAATTTAAGTGATGGCATTTTGTACCTGTGGTTTTCTTTTCTTTCTTTTTTTTTTCTTTTTAATACTAGTAAATGGTGAAGCCAGAATTTGAAGCTAAAAATGAATGGTTTTGATCACTAATAGTGGTCTCTCTGTTCTTTGAGGACAGAGAGGAAATACATTTATCTCTGTTTTATTTGGCCTCAGGTAGTTCCTCACCCCTGGGAGGCATTCAGTATCTGCTTATTGAATTTTGGAAGAGCGAGCCATACACCTTCCTAAGACCCTGGTACATACCTCTCCCATGTGCACTAAAAGGATTCAGATTCTTGCTTAAGAACTTAGAAGAAAAATAACTTGATGGAAAGAAGCAGCTTCTTGCCTGTTTGCTATACCATTTCAGATGGAGATGAGACAGCAAGTGCAATCATAAAAATGTATAGAGTTTTCATTCCATTTTCCAGGCACAGAACCAAAATTCAAAAGCTCTATATTGAATCATCTTACCCAATTCCCAGGCTGCTTCCAATTATCTGTTTGAATCCCTGGCTTCTGCCACAGTGGGACAAAAGACATCTTCTATTAGGATGCTCACTTTTTATGAGTGTTTTGGTTACAGCGAGAGTCCATCTTCATGTACAGCTGGATGGCAGACTTTAATGGCCTCCTTGGTATTTGGTCACTCTTCCCTGTCTTCCATCTGTCTTTTCTGATTCTGGTGCTGCATTCCAGCATTCCTCCTTCAACATAGTCAAACAGCTACATTAATTAGCACCAGATTTTATGCTTCCTCATTTTTATAGCCCATGGGAAAGGTAGACTTTCTCAGAAATTCTAGGCAGTTTTGTTAAAATGCATAGGTTTGGGTGGGGTTATATGCCATCTATGATAAAATCAATTAATAACCACTTTGGATCATGGGAATCAAGTTAACAATTACTTTGAATCAAGGGACTCTGATGTACTGATTGATTTGGGTCAGGGTTAAGTGCTTTACTGCTGGACAAAAAGAATAGATTAGTGGCTTTGCAAACAAGTGCTACACAGTATCGACATAACAGTTGTTCCTGCAGATGCAAACAACCTCCTTAATAGCATCCTCTTTTTTTCTTGTCCGCCCACCCAGTTTTCCACCTTCAAGGTTTGTCTTTCTAAGGACATTTTCATTTAGCTTTAAACTTGCCCTTATTGGAAAATCTAATGGCCATGGGCAGGCTCTTGAGACATACAAGAACAGGAACAGAATTTTGTCATCTTAAAAGAATTATCAGCCAAGGTTTATTCCCTGAACTACTTATAAGCATCTTTTCTCTCTCTTTTCTCAAAATGCCAAAATGAATCAATTGCTTACAGACAGACAAGTACATCTCCCTAGTTGTTAGATTCAAAGTTGAGGCTTTTGATGCATTTCCTGTCCCCCCCAGAAGAAGACAGGCATACAAGGGGAATCCTTGTGCTGTCAGGTTGGAAATGAAAAAGAAAATACCATTACGCTTTAAAAATAATTTCTACAAGCTAATTTGAGTAGAAAAAATGTTATTTGTGAGAATTTGAAAGAGTTAAAATATCATGATACAATGAACACTAGTACCCAGCTCACAGACTAAGCAGACACATTAAGCATTAGTTTTCTAAGTTCCTGGGTGTCCCTCTTTTATCCCATTTCCTCTCAAGTTCCCATGATTTTCATTATAATTTTACCAAACATGGATGCCGCTAAACAACATACTGATCAGTTTTTCAGATTTCAAATCTACTTGATAAAATCTTAACAATTATATTTTGTTGTGACTTGCTTTTTCACTCATTGTATTTCCGAGAATCATCCACATTATTATACACAGCTGTAGTTCATTTTATTTACATATGATATTCAACTGAATGACTAGTCCTTGTTTTATCCAATCTATTCTTGATAGGTGCTTGTACCTCTCATTATTTGGCATTTATTAACGTTTTCACACGTGTCCTGGTGGAAGAGCGAAATCCTTTCTTTAGGAATTATCTTAGGGGCTGTTTTACTGGATCATAGGGCTTGCCCATCTTAACTTTGCTACATAATGCCAAGTTGTTTAACAAATTGATCAAAAGAGTGGACACTTCCACCAACAATGTGTCTGTGTTTGTAGATCCACATCCATGCCAACACTGATATTGAAATTCTTTTCTTTTAATCACATTTTTTATTTGGAACAATTTTATTTATGTTTTCTAAAGATTTTATTTATTTATCTGACACAGAGAGAGAGACAGTGAGAGAGGGAACACAAGCAGGGGGAGTGGGAGAGGAAGAAGCAGACTTCCCACTGAGGAGGGAGCCCAAAGCAGGGCTCAGTCCCAGGACCCTGGGATCACCACCTGAGCCTAAGGCAGACTCTTTTTTTTTTTTTCTAAGATTTATTTATTTATTTGACAGATAGAAATCACAAGTAGGCAGAGAGGCAGGCAGAGAAAGAGGAGGAAGCAGGCTCCCCGCTGAACAGAGAGCCCGATGCGGGGCTGGATCCCAGGACCCTGGGATCATGACCTGAGCCCAAGGCAGAGGCTTTAACCCACTGAGCCACCCAGGCGCCCCCTAAGGCAGACTCTTAATGACTGAGCCACCCAGGCACCCCCTGGAATAACAACAACAACAAAAAAATCTCTTTACTTCCTGAGATCATAAAGACATTCTCCAAAATATTCTTTTGTAGATTGCCTTTCACCTAAGTGAAATTGATATTTGTACATAGTGTGAGGTAGGGGTCTGATTTCTATTTTTTCCATACAGATGACTAATTATCTGAGCACCATTTATTGGAGAGTAAATTATTTTGCCAATCATCTAACAATATTTTGACAGTGTTGTAAATTGAGTTTCCACAATTGTGTGGATCCTTGTCTAGAATCAATATTTTATTCCATTCTTCAACTTTCTGTCCCTCTTAGAAGATCACATGCACTTATATACTAAAGCTGTATATAATCTTCTTTATATATTTCTTTCTATTTATTTTATTTTGTTTAGTAAGGAAAGTTCTTCAAACATGCTATCTTCAGGATGAACTTGGACATTCTTTGCCATTTGCTTTACATAGAAATTCTAGTATCTTTTTGTTAATTTCCACAAAGATCAAACCAAAACATAGCAAAAGAGTTGATGGAATTTAATCTACTGATAAAGTTGGAGACAATCTCTGTACAATATTGAGTTATTTACAATATTCTAATCCACATATGTGGCATACCTCTCCAATAAAGTATCTTTAGTGTCTTTCAGTGAGTTTTTAGGATTTCTTCTATAATAATATTTTCTTTAAAAAAAAAAGAATCTATACAGCTAACATCTATTAAGACCACCTGTTCCATAGAACAGAGTAAGTATATATTGGATAAAAGGAAGAAAGTAAGAAATAGAGGGAAGAAGGGAGAGAGACAGGAAGAAAGATTAGCAGGGACCATATCTTCTAGGGCCTTGCAAGCCAACTTAAATTCTGTCCAGGAGATGGGAAATCAGTAAAGAGTTTTAGGGAAATTAAAAAAAAATCAAATATATCTGGCAGTCTCAAGAAGGATGAATTAGGGAGGAACAAGAATGAAAGTAGTAAGATCAGTTGAAAGGAAACTGTATCGGTCAGATGAACCATTTGTAGAAAGTCCTCAAGTCAAGCAAGGTTGGAAAGAGATATTTATGTGTTTGGTATGGAGAAAATAAAGGAGTGATTCATTGAGAAAGAAAGGAATTTTAGGAATATTCTATATAAGAATGCACTATAATTTATATCTGAAAGAACAATTTAAAATCATTCATTCATAGGTTTCAGTTCTACTCTGGAATTTCAAGAACTTGGTCAGTCATTGGTAGGTTATAACAACTTGAGGGTTGAAGTTCCTATGTGCATGTCATTTACCCCAACTGGTTATTTCTTCATTTTACATGATTTAAGAATTTGATTTACATCACTGAAGTGCCACCAAAAAATAAAGGGCTATGATTATGTCTTTGCAGGTATAAGAATAACCTTGGTATTGAAATAGAACTGACCTAACAGACACTAGATGGGTTTAAATTTGCAAATTTGGAGGATATTCTCACTTTCTTTGGATAAGGAGATATAGGTAAAACAGATGGAAACTGCTAGATGAGGAGAGATTGGTAAGAATGGAGAAAGAAAAATTAGTATTCTACATGTAGACTCCTGTCATTAATTTAATCAACATTTCCATAATATTTTCCACTCATGGATCAGTTAACATCCTATCTGCCATAAGGTAGCAGCATAGTTAGACCATTCCATGAAACCTACTATAGGACAAATTCAGTGCCTGACTCATCTTTGAGCTCCCAGTGTTCAGAATGAGGCTTTGCACATAATAAGTGCCCATATGGCTAATGTTTCAAAGAGAATAGTTCTATCATTTTACTTGAAAGAGCCAGTGAATCGTAGGTTCATGCCTTGTGTTCCTTGGAGGTACTCCAGCCCCACAAATGGCCATTTCTGCTGGGTTGCTGGGATCCCCACTAGGTACCAAAAGGATTCTTATTTAGATCTACTCAGAAATAGCTTCATAAGAAGACATCAAAATTAGGTCATGTTCGTCCTGAAAAGTATCAGGAAATGGAGGCAGATTTAAATGTTTGTACTATTTATATGAATATCAAAATCATCTTTGTCAAAAGATCAAGAAACAGGGGCACCTGGGTGGCTCAGTGGGTTTAGCCTCTGCCTTCAGCTCAGGTCATGGTCTCAGGGTCCTGGGATCGAGGCCCACATTGGGCTCTCTGCTCAGCGGGGAGCCTGCTTCTTCCTCTCTCTCTGCCTGCCTCTCTGCCTACTTGTGATCTCTCTCTCAGTCAAATAAGTAAATAAAATCTTTAAAAAAAAAAAAAGATCAAGAAACAAAGTTATCAGTTGCTTTCTTCTCTTTTAGAATTAGCCTTCCATGAATAATTCTTCTGTTTATGGTCAGTTAGTTGAAGCCAAGAGCTAACTTCTCTGAGACAAATTTCAGTTTTTCTCCCTCTTAAAATGAGGAATTTGAGAAGCAATATCTCTTACAATTCAAATCAGGCCAAAGAGGCACAACTAGCATTTTTTCCAAGATTAAGTTATGAATGTTTTCAAACATACGGCAAAGTTGAAAGAATTCCATAGTAAGCCTAAAAATACCTGCCACCTACATTCTATCACTAATATTCCATGAAACTTGTTTGTTATATATCTATCCCTCCATATCTCTATACATATGTAAGACCTCATGGTTAAGCGTTTCAGACTCATTGCAAACATCATTAGGCTTCTCCCAAATATCTCAGCATGCATACCACTTACCAAAAAATTGTAGGACACTGCACTGACCACCCCATGGATTATGTATAATAAGAGAGTAGTAGTTCTCCAAAGGGTAGGCTGCTGTGCAAATGATGTATATCCATTACCAGAACCTGAGCCAAGATTTTCTGGTTTTCTGTCTGTGCTAACACCAAACCTTGCCATCAAGATTGGGAGTGCTCAACTTGTTGCATAGATCATAATTAGTATTGTGTATTATAAGATATAGAAGTTATTTAAATAGAGAAGTTTACATATAAGATATGTAATTTGGCTGGATTGTGAGCTACAAGTAGAATTTCAACACTGATGCACCTCACACGGTGCTCTGCCCAAAGGAAATACTTTCACGAATTCTTAAATCTATTCTAATATTCATACACATCCTTCACTCACTCATTCAGCACTTATCTAACATGACTCATCTGAATTTGTGTAAACATCTTTTATGCCCCAAAGCCCTGCTCTGTGCTTCTGTCTCTGATGCTCAAAGATTATACAGTATTAAAAAAAAATTACTTTTCCCCCACATTAGTAATATGCTTCCATTCTCTGCTTCTCATGGTGGCATTTTAATTATTGGATACACATCTTACAGAGTATAATGTATGTAATCTGGTAACTATCCTTCCTGCCCTATTATTTTTAGGAGTTGTGGTTTTTTTGTTTGTTTTGTTTTTTAAAGATTTTATTTATTTGACAGACAGAGATCACAAGTAAGCAGAGAGGCAGGCAGAAAGAGAGGGAAGAAGGCTCCCTGCTGAGCAGAGAGCCTGATGCAGGGCTCAATCCCAGGAACCTGGGACCATGACCCAAGCCGAAGGCAGAGGCTTAACCCGCTGCGCCACCCAGGCGCCCCAGGAGTTGTGGTTTTTAAGTAAAGGAAAAAGAATAAGTATTAGGACAGGAATTTAACTGGTTGCTTCAAAAATCAATATCTATGCAGTGGAGGGGGGTAGACAGTGTTTTGGCTAGGGTCTTGGCCCCCTTCTAAGTGATACTGTGTGTCTTTATGTCTTGTCTGCCACCATTACGATTAATAATTTTGCTTGCAGTTCCATAGAGGAAAATTTGACAATCTGGTAATAGATCCATCCAAAAAGTGCCAGGCTAACTGATTTTCCCAACTATTGACCAATACATTGATATCATAGTAAGTCTTAGTTTCTTCAACATACGTGAGATGAACGACATGTAGGGTCACCGATGTGTTTTTGCCTATGATTGGCTCCTCAGCACCTAACGAGGGGCCTGGTACATAGTATTCTATAAATATGTCTTAATGTGTACATATTACACTATTATTTACTCTAACTGCAGAATCATTTTAAAATATATGAATATAACAGCATACTTTAATACTATTATATTGTATAAAAGCTATAATAACATGAAATCAAAACCTACAAGAATATACAGAATAGGTAGTGTGTTACTTTCCTAGGGTTGCCCTAATAAATTGCCACAAACTTGATGGCTTAAAATAACAGAAATTCATTCTCTTGCAGTTCCAGAGGCTAACCAACTGGAATCTAGGGGTTGGCAGGACTCATGTCCTTTCTGGGCCTCTGGGGGAGAATTCTGCCTTACATCTACGAGCTTTCCTGGCTCCAGACATTTTGTGGATATGTTACTCTGATTTCTGCCTCTGTCTTTATCTGGCCTTCTCTTCTATATCTCTGTGTTCTTCTCTTATCTGTCTCAACTCTCCCTCGGCTTTTCTTTTATAAGGACACTTGTCTTTGGATTTAGGGCCCACTCAGATAATAAACCTCATCTTGACCTTCTTAAGGTCTTAAGACCCATTTTCTAAGCAAGCTTATATTCAAAAATTGTATGAGTTAGGATATGGACATGACTTTTTGAAGGCCACATTGAACCCACTATTCATTGAGAATTTTTGTTATGCATTCTCAATACTTGACTGTGGAATAATGCAAATCAAGAGAATATTGTGCAGCAAAGATTTTAAGTGAACACACTGTATTTAAGGAACTGCTGAGAAGTGTAACTGATGTATTTTTAACTGAGGCTGCGATTTCCCTTTGTTAATATCTTTGCTCTGTATAATGTGTCTGGAACTCAGATCATCCAAAAAGGTAGCAAACTTGCTGTAAAGAAAATTTCATTATTTACCACCAACAAAATTAAGTTAAAACTACTATAGATCTTAAAGATGCTATTGTAATTACTGAAACACTTGTTGGAACATCTCCCCTATGAAGGTGGGATCACTCAGCAATTCTTCAAAATTTCTATATCTAAGGTTGTTGGCCACTAAACTGAAATCAGTACAATTATGAGATATAAGATTTAACATGAAAACTAGGCATCTGGTAGCTTTATTCATGCTTTTTCCCCCTCCTTTAGATGAAAACATCAAGTGAAATATATGGATTGAACACTCTGTTCAGTGATTTAATGACAACTGAATTTGGCACATATTAAAAAGATGTATGTAACCAATAGCTTGAATTAAGATATTCTTTCATGTTTTTCTTCTACCATATTCTGAGCAACCTCTAAGTTAATGACTCCATAGAAACCTAACACAATTATTTGTGTGGCAAGACAGGAAGCTATTTTGGACCAATGGTATTATATGAATTACATTTGCTTTTTGGGGGAAAAATCATTCTTTCTGAGCTACACAATAGCAGATGACTGTGCTTTCATTTTATTTGGCGAACATTGCCCCCGGATTGGAGGCTAATTATTTTAGTTTTTCTATGCCATTCTGGACTTGTATCTGTTTTCTGACCCTCCATAAATATTTTAGAAGGATGATAGATGACATCAAACTGAAAGCTGAATTTGGCAAGGCTTTGATATGTGAAGATATGTGAAGATAGGGGTAAGGTCTTTTAGAAGCAGTAAATACAGTGAAAGAAGACAGAGAAGCCAGATATCCAAGAGGCCTGCGTGAGGAGATCACAGGTAGAGGAAGACCCACTGATTTCTTCACTATTGGATGCACAGGGAAAGAAATGTGACATGGGAAGGGAGAAGGAGGAGTGTACAGTGGGGTGGGGGATTGGTGACAAACATTGCTGAAAACATCCAGATTGAATGTTCACCATCAGGTACCACATGGTACCTCCCTACTTTATAAGGTTGTCTACAGTTATTTTTGTCCAGATGGTTCTCTAGCATTCCATTGTCTCAGGTATGAGGAAATACAGTCTACAGGTCATAGAATGAGTTTGCCCATTCAAAAGGTATTTATTGAGTATCTACTATGATACCAGGAAAACAAACAAACAAACAAACTATATATACCTCTACTTTCTTTTCCCATCCATTCCTAACAGGATAGCCAAGAATGACCCAGATAGTGGTATTATCATGTATAAGGGACCCACAGAAAGTCAGAGGGATCTTCCGATCCTGGTTTAGCCTCAAGCTGTGGTATGTCGGAAGAGTTAAATTGGATTAGAGATATAGTTTTGATTTTGGACTGGCCTGTTCTTTTTAAATCCTAAAAATGAGACCATTTGTAAGTAAGCAAAAGTTTCCAAGGGAGCTATGTGATTTCCTCAGGGCTTGGTGGTACCAAAAACATGTGCCAGTAGCACTTTTTAAAAAATATATGGATAGAGAAAAATGAAGGGGCTATCTGTTTGCATACTCCTGAGTCTAGCCCTTTCTCATATTGATTCCAATTTTCAGTTATAGAAATGAGAGCTATGAAGGAAATGAGCATAGTCCCTCAAAGCAATAACAAAAGACCTTGAGTTAGACTAGAGGTAAGACAAAGCATTATTGGAAAGGTGATTCTATACTTGAGATGTAAAGAGTTAAGTAGAATTTACTAGTGAAAGGGAAGAATGGAGAAACTGAATAAAAGAGAAGGGTCTTATGGTGGCATCAGCATATGCAAAGGATTGGTAAGAAGTGGGACTTTGGTATCTTCAAGTCACTGAGGATCACCAGTGCAGCAAAATGTTAGAAAATAAGAGGGAAGTGGCAGGACATGAGGCTTTGGAGCAGCAAAATATTACCTACTACCTCTGTCATTAAGCCTTCAATAAGAATATCATTGTCTAGGGAGTGTGCACAGTTGGATACACATCCATTCCCTCCAGTGGATGGTGGGATAGGACAGATTGGAAGAGCAGTACTATTCATGTGATGCAACTTGTCAAATACACATTTCCCTTCCCTGGAGCCTTTATGATAACACATCGTATTTCTTTTAACTTACTTCATTTACCTTAATCTGTCTGGCATTATAGTTTCTGGTATCCTTGTCTAATCCTCTCCATTAGATTGTAAGCTCCTAGCCTAGTACTCTTATAATAAATATTTGCTGAGCTCAAAGATAAAGCATTGCAAATACCGTGCTTATCCATGGATTAGCAGCAGATCACCAGGCCCATAGGGCCCTGGTGTTATTTCAAATTGCAGTTAAAATGTGTGAAATGTATTTCTGGTCCTTGGAGTTTTATTCTTTTTCATGTATCAGCATTTTTCATAGTTCTTATTTTTGTTTGCTTTTTTTTTTTAAGATTTATTTATTTATTTGAGGGTGAGGGAAAGAAAGGGAGAGAGAATCTCAAGCAGATTCTGCACTGAATACAGAGCTCCATGTGGGGCTTGATCTCATGACCCTGAGATCTTGACCCGACCCCAAACCAAGAGGCAGGTGCTTAACCACCTGAGCCACCGGGTACCCCTGTTTTCTTTTGTATTTTATGACATTATTTCATATATTCAACATCCCAGACCTTATATCCATTCATCTATTCGTTCACCCATGCATTCATGCATCCCTTATTCATGCATATTCATTCATGCATTCATATATACCACAGTTGGCACTAGAAAGTATTTAAGTCAGTACTTGTGAGAATAAATTAATAGCCCTCCCATCAACATGTGCATATTACTCAAAGTTTCTGGATCTCAAATTCTGTGATGGTTAAGTGTGATCAACCACATAAGACATAACACCTGTAATATGAAGTCGTGAATCCATGTTGCTGACTGTTATTCTTTCTGTGATGCTATAATGATGATAGTGGGATGATAATGAGTGGGGTGGGGGGGGGAATGAGGATGACTTTACCAGTTACAGAACTCATATATTTTCCATGTACTTTAGGTGTATTTGGTACTGATTTAGTTAACCCATCATTATAGTGAGTGGGACATTTCTGGTATTCTGAATTCCATGATTACTTAAGTAAAATCATGAGTAACAGTAATTGCTACCATTTATTGAGTGCCTACTAAATGCTGAATTGTGGGCAGTACTTTATTTACATGAATTTATTCTATACATCAACCTTGCAAGACAGGTATTATGAATCCCATTATAATTGAGAAAGGTAAGGCTTAGATAGCCATCTGCCAAAGGCACATTGCTTATAAACTAGAGAACCTATGTCTGGAAGCATGATTTCTTATGACTCCTTTATGCCATTTCAGAAAGCTATCTTCATGTCAAACTCCGTGAGATCTACTTCTCCTCAAGTGTCAGTATACAATTTATTCTAGCACTTTCATATTGTATTAGTATCTTCTGTCTAATAGTTTTTCTGACATTCTTCCTTAAAGACAAGGAGGATAGGATTTGTATATATATCCTCTTCTGTTTAGCATGGGTTCAAACACACTGAATCAATGAGTAAATAGATGAGTGGATCAGTGAGTGAGTGAGTGAGTGATAAAGAATGGCTAATATCCACATACACATCCATAGACTTTGAATTTGCTACCTTGAAATGCATATTTGAATGCTACCTTGAAATGCAAACTAGTTGTTCTAATGACTTAGAAATTGTTAACAATGGTAGGATTAGAAAACAGGAAGCTATACTCTTGGACTGAACTTCGAGAAGACCTGGGTCTAGTGTTAGATGAATAAAAGTTCATAAATACTTGTAACTATAGATAAATGTTTCAGCATCTTATTTTTCTCATCTCTAAACTAAAACTATAGGACCAGATTACTTTGAAATACCCTTCTTGTTTAATATTTTATGGCTCTGGATTTGAAGCAGTTTTTCTTTTCCTGCCTATGCATCCAGAACACTATACTTCCTAGCCTACCATGCAGGTAGATGGGAAACATGTGACTAGTTCTGAGGAACCATGGGTAAAGTGACCTATAAGGAAACCTATTCATTCTTCCTCTACCTTAGCAATAAGAAGCAATGTGTTGAGATGGCAAAGGAATAAAATGGAAACTTAGAGAGAGCTGCCCTGGAGAGAATTTTCATTAGAAAAAAAA
>PISX010005094.1:0-27575 GCA_004024625.1 Mellivora capensis | reverse complement strand
AGCAGATGTGAACTTCTTAGATGATAGCTGACCCACAGAAGCCAAACCCAAGGCAGACCTGTATAAGCCAGAAATTCATTTCTATGAGTTAAGCCGCTGAATTTTGGGAGTTGGTGTGTTAATCTGGCATAGACTGACTTAATCTGAATATTACAGATCTCTCTTCCATTTCTTTAATACATAGTAACTTAAATCTTACCAACCACAGCTTTGGCCCCCAATTTTGTGTAACACAAAATTTATAGCTGGTTCTTGATGACCAGCAGATTCCCAGATAAAAGTCATCCCTGTTAAGGTAATGCATACTAGGGCACTGGCCATCTCTAAGAGTTTAGGTCTAAAAAACATTTCTAAAATGTCTCGCAAGTATTCAGGTAACAAAATGGTGGAAGAAACCCATCATTCTCCTGATTCTAAAACATTGCATTTTTAATGCCATCAAAGTAAAAAAAAAAACATTCCTCCTCTGAGGAAACTGAAGTCTTAAAAACATTTTTTAAGTGTAACTTTAAATCTATCAGAGATTCAAAGTAGGAAACATATAACCGTGCTTAGGGTTCATTTAAAAATAATTGTGAGAGAATTGTAGTTTAATTCTTCCTGAGATCAGGGTGTGTGTGTGTATAGGTGGGTGCATGGGTGTGGGTGTGTCCCAAGGATGATTTTTTTTTAATATGCATCTTTCTTTTTTTTTTTAGATTTATTTATTTGATATATAGAGAGAGAAAGATCACAAGTAGGCAGAGAGGTAGGCAGCGGGGTGCGGGGGGGAAGCAGGCTCCCTGCTGAGCAGAGAGCCTGATGTGGGGCTCAATCCCAGGACCCTGAGATCATGACCTGAGCCAAAGGCAGAGGCTTAACCCACTGAGCCACCCAAGTGCCGCGCCCCCACAAGAATGCTTTTAATAAGTCTATTCATGATACAGTAAGTTACTTAAATAAGCCAGATCCTTCTATTGCATGTATGACACAAAGACGTTGTGAGAACAATGTGAAACCAATGTTGGAGCTACTGAAATGCAGTCTGCTTTTTTGTGAGCATCCAGGTTTGTCACTCAGTAGTGATTAAAAGCTTATGAGATGCATACTGTAAGTGGCAATACTTGGAAGGTGTCAAGATGAGAGTCCATTGAAGACCAAGTCCACTCACATGCAAGGGCCCCTGAGAGTCTATTTTAGAACTGTGTTTCTGATCTTGCCGACAGGAAACACTAACACAGCCCCTTTCACAAAAGCAGGACTCCTTTTCCACTTATCACAAGAACCAAATTCACTGTCTTGTATTCTTTAGTAATTAGTGATGTAAGCATATTTATTCCCATTTTATAAGTGAGGAAATAAGCATTGAAACATTCAGGATGTCAGGCCTTTTTCCAAAAGGTTCTCCAAAGCTTCATATATGGAAGTGCCACGAAGAGCAGTATGAAGGGAGACCAGGGAACTATGAGAAAAAAGGAAAAAAATTTCTCTATTTAGCCAGCATCTTTTCTCCACAAAAATTGAGCCCTCTAACCTTGCTTCCTGGATGAGAATCAGGCTTCTTAAAATTAACTCGAGTACGACAGGCACAGGAAGGCCTCACTCGCTTGATACTGAAGTAATTTAATTCATAGTTAGATACTACCCTTTCGGAGTTTGAAATCAGCCCCCAAAGAGCTTGAAAACATGTATTTCCAAAACAACCTATTCAAGGAAGCCATAAAGAACGGACAAAATAAGCTAAAGACATTTGCTACTTCAAAAACAATCATTTCCTTTTAATTCACTCTGGGTTTTAAATATTATGCTAATCCTAGATATGCTATCTTAAAAAAATTAGAAGTGACAGCCTACATCCCAAAATTATTTGAATGCACAGAGTCTTTCTAATATTTGGTAAGAATTTGATATTTATTGTAAGGGGTTACCTTCCTGACTAGGAAAGTGAGGTTCAGAGGTTTAATGACACGCTGCACCCATCGGGATAGACAAAGTCATGCTGCAGTAACTATCAATGCATGAACCTCACGGTCTCCACTAAGTTCACTTTTTCCTCACCTCATTCCATTGAGGATTGGGAAGAGGGCCCTACTGAACAAAGTCCTTCAGGAACTAGGGCTAAGGGGGTTCCCCTCCAGACATGTATTTCTCAGAAGGCAAAAGTAAGGAGCCAGGGAAAGCATATGGCAGTTCTTAAAGCTTTTGTTAGAAGTGACATCTATCACTTCGGTACACATGGCATTGGCCAGAACAAGAAAACGTCTTAAGTCTAACATCAGCATGTGAAGGAAAGTACACGTTTCCCCAGTGTGCCATATTTCAGCCAATCCAGTATCTCCTTTATACCTTGTTTTCCATCCCAGGGGACTTATCAAAACTCTATCAGTGGGTTCCCTGACCTCTGGGGTATTAGAGGGAGGAAGAAAAGCCAGGGTGAGGTGTTTAGTCCCCTGGCAACCCCCCTGTAAGGTCACCTCCAGCTTGCTGTATTTCTGAACCTAAGGCCACTGCTTCTCTCAAGGCTTTTTTTCTCTATAGAATTTCCCTCCTTCCAGGTTCTGGTTCCTACGTCCCACTCTCATCCAGTTATGCTTAGATTAGTCACAGCTTCTCCACATTTTGGGCCCTAAGGTTTCAGATTACTAAACCTATATTCCATTCTTTCTATAATTTATAAACAGTCCCTTCATAAATAACAACAACTGGATTTATATTAGTTTGGGTACAGCATTGGGACAGGGGAAGGGCAACAGATATCACTTAGTGATCAATAACTTGGTCTTCTTTAAGTCCTATGATGAAATAGTGGTTAAGGCAGGAAAAGAGGGATAAGTAATGACACCTCACTGATTTTTAGTGACAATATATCAGGAACTATTCTATAGACATAAGAACATACCTGCCAAATAATTAAAAGCGTGGTACTTCTTACCTGCAAATTCCTCAGAACAGCATGGTACGAACTTAAAAATCTAAGTTAAAATCCTTCCCGGCACTTCTGGGAATATTAAAAAATTTGTTGTCTGTTCTCTTCCCAAATAATCCCCACTGCTAATTAGATCAAAGTAATTCCTAAATAGTGTAGCAGGAATCCAAGAGATGTGCTTTTAGATATCTGATGTATTAAAGATTGATTATATTGGGGTTTTTATCTAAAAGTCATTTCATCACAGCTTGCCATACTATCTTCATTGATTTGTTACTGGCCACACTGTTCATTAAAATGCCAGAGAGCAAGGAATTCATTTTTAGTGTTCTTCCAGGTACCAGACTTTTTAATCTCTTAACAGTATAATTCAAGGTCAAGGGTGCTTATTGTGTTTAGACAGAAAAGTAATCAAAGAGGTTTGGGTTTAAAAACACACAGAGAGAGGGAAGTTGGCAGTTTTTGCTTACCCCAAGGACTACAGTTTTGATCACAATATGCAATCTGGAGTCTCTGGATATTTGCTGAGGTTTTAAGGTTTAGAGTGGGAGTTGTCTTTTTTCCTTTTTTTTTTTTATTTCACTAGTTGCAGAAAGAGTGATAGTAATTATTGCCTTTTATTCCCAAGCAATTTTGCTTTCTGAGTGACTGCATTTTAAATGCTGTGATCTATCTCCAAGGTAATCTTAAAGTCAACAGCCTGCTTAATTCACTACTTTCTGGGGCAGAGGGTTGAGTTTAGAAATGTCTCCAGCCAGCTTCACCTAATCTTAAAGTTCTTCAGAAATAAGATGTTCAATATTTTATGTTTGATCCCCATAAACCCTGGTGGACCTTTAGGAAAATCCAATCAAAAGACGACCAAATGACATCTCATCTTTTGAAGACACTGTACTATGAACTTCCCAGACCAGAAATTTTTAAATTATCTTTCTAGCTATGTGCAAATTCCAAAAGCTCCCAATTAGTTGATAAGAAAAGGAAATACCTCTCCACAGAAAGGTTGTTTAAGTAGACAATTTTCAAAAAAAGAGGAGAAAGAAATAAGGTCAATACACAGTAAATGGACCTAAGCTGACTATTAGGAAAGAAAGTGTAAATTAAATAAAAATGAGATAGCATTTCTCTTGCCCTACAGAAGGACAAATTTTTCTGAACACTAACCCAGTGCTGGTGAAAATGACTGCTTTTGTGCATGGTTGGTGCAAAGTAAATGCTGTACCTCTTTGAAACTGGCAGTGTCTATGGAAATAAAGAAGTAAGATGCCAATGGTGGCCAAGCAATCCAAGTTTTGATAGGCCCTATAGAAATGAAGGCAAGACTATATGTACAAGGATATTTATTACTTTATACTTCTAGAAAACTGAGTCAGGAGGGGTACAATACGTTAATTCTAGTGTTAGCTGCAATGTAAAGAATGACTTAGATGCATTTTACCAATCCAGAAGAAGGTTAGTGAGATATTTTTCTATGAAAAGAAAAGGTTGCAATGTTCTGTTAACTTACTGAATCCAATTTTTTTTTTTATTTGACAGACAGAGATTACAAGTAGGCAAGAGAGGCAGGCAGGGAGAGAGGAGGAAGCAGGCTCCCCGCTGAGCAGAGAGCCCGATGTGGGGCTCGATCCCAGGACCCTGGGATCATGACCTGAGCTGAAAGCAGAGGCTTTAACCCACTGAGCCACCCAGGCGCCCCTTGAATCCAAATTTTAAAAAAATATATGGCTTGTGGGGGGGGAAGAAATGTGTATATCATTATTATATTTTTATAAAAATAACACCAAAAACTGTCTGTATGGGTGGTAACCAGCCTCCAAGCTGCTCCCAAAGCACACCTGCCTCCTAGTGTTCAAGCCCTTGTGTAATCCCCTTCCACAGTGTATAAGGGTTGGTCCATGTGATCCATAAAATACACCAAAAGTGATGTATGTGAATTTTCTAGGCCAGATCATAAAGACATTGTAGCTTATGTCTTATTCTACTTATTGATTCATTCATTCATTCATTCATTCATTCATTCTGGGGGCAGCCAGTGACCATGTTGTGAGAACCCTCAGGCAGTTCCATGGAGACATTCATGTGGTAGGGAACTAAGGTCCCAACCAACAAAGATAGAGTCACCTTAAAAGCAAATTCTCTAGGTTTAGTTAAATCCTCCAGTGATGATAGCTTGTGTCAAAACCTTAACTTTAATCAGATGAGGCTCTGAGCCAGAATCACCCAGCTAAACTGCTCCTGGATTCCTGACTCTCTGACAGTGTGATGTAATAAATATTTCTTGTTTTCATAAGTGCTGAATTTCTGGGTAGTTTCTTGCTCAGCAACAGTTCACCAATACAGTATGAAAAAACTTGTGCAAGAACATATCACGCTGCTAAATTGTTTACCTCAATGAGGTAGAGATGGAAATGATTTTCAAAATGTTGTTATTTCCACTTTTATGCTCTAAAGTTACCATGAAGAAGCAGTTAAATGCTCCAAACAGCATCCTGGTGATCTATTCATTTAACCAACAAATACTGAAATATTGACTGAGTAATTAGGGAGTCAGGCACTGTTAGATGTAAAGGTTTAAAAGTAAATAATACTCTAACTATATCCTCAAGAAGACATTTGATATAGGTGATGAAAACTGGTATCTACTTTCTCTCATCTTAAATCATAATAAATATAACAGTGTACATCAAATGTCATTGGAACATAGTGGGAAAGAGGATAATTCTGTTGGTGGAAAATTTCTGAAGACTTTGCAGAGAAATTTACCTCTAAGGTACATCTTGGGGGACCAAGTGGAATTTTCCAGGAAGGGAAAATTTCTGTTTTTCTCTCAAGACATACTTCTTTCTGCATGTGTCTTCACCTTCACAAAAAATAAAATTTAAGAACCTGTGTTCAAAAGCATAAGCCAAGTGATCCTTATTTATTTGTGTACTGATTTACTGTGAGATATTAAGGGGAGAAAAATCTCTCTTTCTTAATTTCAAAATCCATTTTTGATGGACTCTGATGATCTAGAGCAGAATTGAATAACACGGTTCCTTGCTTAGGATCAGCCCTTAGACAATGTATGCCCGCTGTCCAAAGAGCCAGCAGAAGTGTTCACCTGCATTATTACCAGGGATACTCCAGGGCTGGAGACTAAATGACTGGCAGGCTGAGTGATGTTACTTTATAACCAGGGCCAATTTAATTGTACTTGCACTCTGGGTGGTATGGATTAACTCTGCTTTTTGTTTTTCACAGCTCTCCCTGGTTTTCAAAGACATCAGCACTCATAAGCATCCCTAAAATTACAAATGGTAATTACAAATAGGGCTTTTATTTTATTTTTTCTAAAGCTCACATGTGTGCAGAGCAAATATCAAGCTCATTTTTTTTTTAGGAAATAGGATTTTGCCCAAAATATAAGACAAAATGTCAAGTAAGTAGAAGTGTGCCACTCCGCTCCCTATCCCCACATCTCATCCTGTGATAATGGAGACCTTGGGGATCCATCTCTGTTAATTTATTTTTTATAGCAGTCAGTTTCTGCATTTGTAGGAAATAAGAGTTGTGTATCTTTTATCTGCCTTATGCCATTTGGATAGGAATAATGAACTGGGACTACAGTAAGAAAATTGACAATCCTCTCAATGCAACTGTTACTGTTACATCTCTTAAATTCTAGATACTTATGTTCAGGTCTGTGCAATAGGGGACAGCTGATTTTGTGGACTGGTCATTTGCATAGCTGGTTCCAAAGACAGAGAAATGTAGAATGTTGGAACCGGAATGGGGTTATGTAAGTTAAGATTCTACAAATTGTAACTGATGGTAAATATGACTCATTTTTAGCTTAGCCAAACAAATAATGTAATGACTTAGATAATGGGAAGTCTAAAGGCTGGGATCACTTCAAGGAGGATTTCAGTCAAGTCTGGTGGGTCTTTGCTCTCTGTAGTCTGATCCTTCACTATGAGTTGGATTGACTCCATTCTCAAAGAAGCTTGCTCCTTATGGCACCCAGAGGGCTGCTGAAATTCTGCCCCTGCATTCTCTCAGGGTCAAATCCATCAATGCAGAGGACCTCTCTTGTGTTTCAGCATCTCCTGAATAGGACAATGCCATTTGCTGATTCATTGCTGTATCCAATGCAACACTAATAATATGGCCCAGGGAAATAGACCTCGGGCATAGGCTACCCCCTGGACTCAGGGGTCAGGTCGAAATCACCAGAGCTGTAAGGTCAGGGAGTTTCAAACCCATGATTCTGAACCTCCTTAAAATAGCACTCTCTAGGTTATTGATGAAAGTATCAAAAGATCACAAGGCCTCAAAGTCTGCATTATAGTTTGATTACCAACTCTTGTCTAAGACTTTGCTATAGACTGAATGTTTATGTCCCCCCAAAACTCATATGTTGATGTCCAGTCTGCAAGGTGATGGTATTTTCAAATGGGGTCTTTGGGAGGTGATTAGGTTTGGATGAAGTTGTGGGTGTGGAGCCCTATGATGAAAATCATCCCTAATTAGGGATGAAGAGCTCAGAGTTCCCTCTGTCACGTGAGGACACACAAAAAGATAGCTATATCTGAGCCAGAAATTGAGCTCTGACCAGACACCCCATTTGTGGACTTCCCGGCCTCCAAAACTTCAGGATATAAATGTTTGTCGTTTGTCAAGAGGAGTCAATGGTATTTTTGTTACAGCAGCCTGAACTAAGACAGACTTTCAAACCGCTTATCTCATTTCCCCTGCTTCTCTGACATTTCCTTGTCCCCTTAGCTTTCCAGAATTCCAACAAGAGAATAGAAGACATTTAAAGTCTGCTAACATCTTGGACTTCGTATCAGCAGAGTACTTTCAACTCTGCATAGCACTTTCTCCTCTTTACAACCATCTCATGGTCTAGGGCAGAGATCTGCAAGGCCCAGCCTGTGGGCCAAATCAACTCTGCCACCTGCATGTTTTAGGCCCATGAGCTAAGTGATTTAAAAAAAACAAAAAAAACAAAGAAGAGTACTATCTCATGAAACAGGAAAAGTATATGGAATTCCGTTATCAGTGCCCATAATTCGACTTTTATTGGAACACAGCTACGTTCATTCATTTATATACTGTCTAAGCCTGATTTTAGGCTGCAGTGACACAGTTGAGTGGTTGTGACAGTGCATCCAGCCAGCAAACCTGAGTGTATTTCCTATCTGGCCCTTTAGAGAAAAAGTTTGACGACCCCTGTTCCGGGGCAGTTGTTCTCACACTTTTGTTAAAACACTGTGGTTACCAGAGGTGCTGTAACAAACAGACCCTCCACAGAAAGTCCGATTCTAATTCAGGAACCCTGACTCCTGGGTTGGGCCCCAAGGATCTGCATTTGTAAATTTCTATGATTGCTCCTGTGAATGTCTTCCAAAGGTCACACTTCGGAAAAATCATGCCTTTCTCATAAAATATTCTAAGGAGGAGAATCTTGATAATGTACGTTTGGATATTCCTCTAACACAGCCTTCTGTCAGAAAGCAACTTAAGGGCACTGGCAATTAGGAAGGCAAAAGGTTATTTTCAAATTAATAATGGCACCTCATCAAAGGCAGTAGAAAAATCACTGGCTCTTTTCCTGGTTCTTTCAGAGGAGTTTTTGGAGATGAGACAGTCTGCCATGTTCAAAAGCCAATGTTTTATGCCCCTTAGGAGTCACAGCTTCAGTGGAGATGAGAGATGACATTTTGTGGACTAGAGACAGCAGAGCTTAAGTCAAGGTACATCAGTCAAGAGAAAGAATATGAATCCCTGAGCTCAACTCATCAAGGAAATGAGTACTTTAAGGGACCAGGAAGTCAACACCTACCTGGAATGACAGTCAACCCAGAAGGGCTTAAAGACCAGGTGTTCAATGATAAAGAAAAGATGAGAGTATGGGAAAACGGAGCTCAAGAAATGGGTCTTAGGTATGGACATTCCCTTCAGGGACATATTCTCTGTTCATAGGAGGATGTAGTGGGGCTTTAACCTAGATATTTAATTCAGACATTTCATTACACAAATATTTTACTACCATGTGCCAAATCCTGAGTTACCAAAAGATCAGTGAACAAGACAGACATGGTCTCTAGAGCTTAGATCATCTACCTGCAAAGATAAACATTAAATGAGATACAGTAGATAGAGAATAATTTTGCAGTTCTCTAAGTGTGGTCCCCTGAGCAGGAGCATCAACATGACCTGGAACTTGTTAGAAATGCAAATTCTCTTGGGGCATTTGGGTGGCACAGTCAGCTGAGCACCCGACTCTTGGTTTTGGCTTAGGTTGTGATCTCACGGTCATGAGATTGAGCCCCACGTCAGGCTCCCTGCTCAGCTCAGAGTTTGTTTAAGATTCTCTCTCCTTCCCCCTCTGCCCCTCCCCACCATGTGCTTGGGCTCTCTCTCTCACTCTCTCTCATATAAATAAACAAACCTTTGAAAACAAAATGCAAATTTTCAGGTGCCATCCTAGATCCGTTGAATCAGTATCTCTGGGGGAGAGATACAGCCATCTTGAGCCCAGTAGGTGATTCTGATGCAAGATTCAGTGTTCTACCCTCCATTGCCTCATTAATAAAACAGGGTTAGGAATACTTCATATGCGTACAGGTACAGCCCATGTTATATTGGGGATGAAATACTTATTAACAGCCCATGCTGCTGCTTAACCAAGGCTGCAGGGAAGATGGCTAATGGTATTACACACAACTGTCCAAAGCTGTATGGAAAGGACCATTTTCAATTCTTCTCAGATCTTAAAGTCCTCTCCCTACATCAGGGACTTAAAAGCAGCCTCCCATCAACACAGCACATGGACATAGTTACAGAGAGGAATGACTTTGATCCACACCGAAAGAAAATAGGGAGTCACCAAGCTACTGCTTTACACTGCCAGTTCCTGCTAGAAAGATAGATTCAGAACTCTCTAGGATCATTCATGAGCATCCTGACACATAAGTCAGAAATCCCAGGGCATGTTGCATGAGAAAACAGCAGTATCACTTCTAACTAGATGAGTTTTATTCCCTTGCTACACGAACTGGAAAAGTAATAGAGACTGAGTCCGAATTCTTCAGATAATAAACACAGTCCATTGTGTATTATCCATAGATATTATCCAGAAGTAGGTGGAACATGCTGTATATAATTTTCTTCACAGATTGACCCAATCTCAGTAAATCCCTTTTTCATGTTTGCAAAGTCCTATAGTGGACACTTCTGTTACATATTAAATATCCTCCAGCCCACCTCTTAGTTCACTTGTTCACACTCAGAAGCTCCCCCGTCCTTCAAGTGCCAGCCTCTCTCTGATTCCCTGCCTGCCTGGGGACCTTGGGGGAGCTTTTGCAGTGCCTGGGTGGACCAGTCAGACAGAGCACTCTGAGCAGGAACTCTCATCCATAAGAAATGGGTCCAGCTTCCCTCTCTCTCTGTGGGGAAGTTCCAAAGCACGTTCTACAGAGAACCTCAGAAAGGCCGTGGCTGGATTAGGTCCCCATTGCCCACAGCACTACCTAGCCATTAACACACGTCCATTGGTACTTCTCTATCATACCTCATTTTCCTTGCTCCCTCCTTAATGCTTCCTGACAGCACCTTCCAAATTGACTATTCACAGCTAAAGTCCCTGTCTCAGGGTTGGCTTTCAGGAGCAGGCTAATTTACACAGCTTAAACATGGAAGAGCTGTGTTCCAAATGCAGGCAAACCAACCCCACATCCTGTGTTCCTTTTCACTATATTTTACTTACTCAATGTAGTTCCTTAAGTATGCAGAAACACTGATCCTTGTCCTCCATAATCTAGGAAATGAAAAGTTCAGTCTTAAGGAATTTAGTCCCCAAACTTCATGAACCTGATCAGAAATCAATGGGAAAAAACTGCTTCATCACAACAAGAAAAATCCCATTTTTTATTTATAAAATTTTGGAGAACCCTCAAACCTAAGAACACCTCTGTGTTACTAAACCAGCCCACCATTGAGAGTACTGTTTGATGCTTGTTTCTGGGGAGACCACCAAGCACTGTAAATGCATTCTAGTTTTTCAAAGATGTCCAGTGTAACAAAGGCACATTCAATATTTCCGCCCATCGAAACATTGTCGATTTTGTTATGCATCTCTGCAATTCAGAGACAGCCATTTTAAAAGCCAACTTGAATTACATGTATTTAAAAGGAGCTGCACTTCAGCGCACCTAAATACTTTTATTGTACAAACCTATAAAGAAAATAGCAGATTTCAGTAAGCAGAATAATCCCAGAGGAAACTACGAGGAAGAAATAATGCTTTCAGCCATTCTCAGAGACAAGTAGAGAGATTAAAATGCCTTTGAGATCCCTGCCATCTCAGTGACCCTGCAACAAAAAGAGGAGGTGGAAACAAAACCTCCATATCCATCCATTAGCTCTATTTGAATCCCTTTTCTCCAGAAATCTCTCCTTCTGAAAGTTACAAATGTTATCATGTCCATAATAATGATTTTGGCTTAAAGTGTGAGACGGCAAACAAAAATGGATAATATAGATTTATACATATTTACTAATTATCATATACATCATCATCCTGTTAAAATATTTTGGCTTTTATTTTCACTCTCCCCCACATTATTTTTCTATATTAAATTAAATCTGACTTGGAGATCCCACTAGCCAGAGTGATTAGAAATCAATTTAACTCTTTTTTAACGTGTCACTCTTTTTAGGTTTGTATAAGTATCCAGGGGCATTATGCAATGTTTGGACAATTGGTGAAGGACTTGTTATCTTTATTCAATCATAGTAACCACCAATATGTGAATTGTCCAATGGGATCCATTGGAGACAGGCTGGGTCCCCTGTGACCACTACGGGACCCAGAGCTATTTATATAAAACTGTCAAAGCCATACCTCTCTCTGTTTCTCTTTTATTGAAGTACAGTTGACAAACAATGTTACATTAGTTTCAGGTGTACAACATAGCCATTCAACAACATTGTACATTTTTTTGAAAGATTTTATTTGTCAGAGGGAGAGAAAGAGTGCATGCAAGGGGAGTGGCGGGTAGAGGGAGAAGCAAGTTCCTCACTGAGCAAGGAGCCGGATGCAGGACTGGATCCCAGGACCCTGGGATCATGACCTGAGCTGAAGGCAGATGCTTAACAGACTGAGTCACCCAGGCATCCCAACGACTCTATACATTATGTTCACCACAAGTGTAGCTACCATCTATCACCATACAATGCTATTACAACACATTGACTATATTCCCTATGATGTACTTTTTATTCCTATGACTTACTCATTCCATAACTAGAAGCTTGTACCTCCCTTTTCTTCCATCAAATCCCCTTCCAAGAGAAGTACTCTCTCCTCTCACTGAGCTTGTGGAGACACCAGTGCCAGTTCTCTCTCTGTCGATGGGAATGAGTAGGGAGAAGAAATGAGAAACAGTCTTTTCCCCCTCCTAACTCACCATATTCCACCTGCAATATCCAATAATATCCAAGAATTCAGCCTCCAATTTAATGACAATAACTATGCACTAAGCTCTTTCCAGATTCATTTCATCCATTAGCTCATTAATGAAATATTATTCATACCATTTTGCAGATTACAAACTGAAACTCAGAGAAAATAATGGCTTGTCAATGTTGTGTCACTAGGAAGATCAAGATTTGGGATTTGATCACAGACTACCTGTCCAATAGTATTATATTCTTGCAAAGTCACACCTCAGTGGGACTAATAATTGCTAACAATAAAATGCCTTAATAAGGAAGTTTTGAGCTTTTACTATGCCCCAGGCATTGAATTTAACATTTTTCTAGACCCTGGAGGTTAAAAAAAAAAAAGGAGAAAGCTTCTCTGCCTTCATTGTGCAGCACCAAAGACAATAGTGAAAGGAAGTCTGAAGATTGTACTGAGAAGGCTCCAATCAGACAGCTACAGGTATCCAGTTCACGTGAACTCTCCTGTCAGGTGAAGAGTACAGGAAAATGCCAAAGATAGGAGTAAATAAAAATTAGGAGAATTCAAGGGTGTCTTGGTGGCTCAGTTGGTTAAGTGTCTGCCTTCAGCTCAGGTCATGATCTCAGGGTCCTAGGATCAAGCCCCACATCTGCTTCTACCTCCGCCACTACCCCTCCCTCCAGCTGGCATACGCTTGCTCTCTCTCTCCTCTTAAAATATAAATAAATAAAATATTTTTTTAAAAATTGGGAGAATTCATCTGGATGCTTTGTCAAGAAAAGGATGTAATAGACAAGAGAAGCTAAGAGTAGATTCACAACAAAAGCAATTCAGTTCTTATTTTCTTATTTTTAAATTTTTTTTCTGTGAATATAAAAGTATGAAACCTATAATGTCTCTTCTCAGTTTTGTACTTTGGGATACCTGTCCCTTGTACTTATAATAAAATGCTAATCCCTTACCATGTTCTGCTAGACCCACCATGTTCCAGCCTTTGCCTACCTGACACCGGGGGTCACCTTGGCTACTCAAACTCCACATCCACCAGCTTCTGCCACACTTCCTTGAAGCCAGAAAACTCATTTCCTCCTTAGGGTCTGGGTATTTGCTGTTCCTTATATTTGGAATCTCATTTTCTTTTTCTTTTCTTGGTCAGCTCTGCCTCATCAGTTAAGTCTCATTTCAAATGTTGGAGACGTCTCTGCTCCGTAGCCTCCATCCATTCATTTATTCATTCATTTGATGACTTCTTAAAATTTTGTTCTTTATTGAGGTATAAATAACATACATGTTACATTAGTTTCAGGTATACAGTATAATGATTCAATAATTCGCTACATTACTCAGTGCTTATCACTGTAAGTGTACTTTCTAACCCTTTTATCTATTTCACCTTTCTCCCTGCCCACTTCCCCTCTGGCAACCACCAGCCTGTTCTCTGTATTTGAGTCTTTTGTTTGTCCCTCTATTTCTTTGTTTGTTCATTTGTTTGTTTCTTTTAAATTCCACATAGGAGTGAAATCATACAGTATTTGTCTTTCTCTGTCTAACTTACTTCACTTGGTCTTATGCCCTCTCTTGGTTTATATATACAATGGAATATTACTCAGCCATAAAAGAAAATGAAATCTTGCTGTTTACAACATCATTTGATGCATGTTGAGCTCTGTGTTCCAACACTGTTCTTGGCCCAGGGGATAAAGCAGGGAATGAACGTGGCCAACTATGTACTTGCCCTCATGATACTTACATTCTAGTGGGAGTGTTGGACAATATCAGAGATGGAGGAGAGCTACTGAGAAGCATTACTTTCCTGGCTTGCTCCCTGTGGTACTGCCATGAGCTGGCTGCATGCCTTCATGGAAGGTTGCAGCTCCTGCTGGAAGGTCCTCACCACACAGCCATGTCTCCAGTTCTTATTACTGTTTCTTCTCCTCGAGCCCCTTCTCATTAATCCCAGGTACTACATTTCCCCCAGTAGTTTCTCAGTAGCCTTTCTGCACTCTTAGAGTCACTTTATTCAAATTCTCAGATTACCCAAAAATGAGGGCCAGGAGCCCAAGAATTATGAAAGACCTCACTGGGGAGATGGTAATTAGTTAGAAACCTGTAGGAAGTGAGGGAACAAGCAGAGGGATAGCTAGGAAATACCTTCTAGGAAAGAATAGCAAATGCAAAGAACCTGTGTTAGTTTTGTATCCCAGCCTTATAAATTAAAACAAACTTAGTGACTTAAAACAACATACATCTGTACTATTTCATAGATCCTATAGATCAGAAATCTGGGCACAGGATGACTGGCTGCTCTGCTCAGGGTCTTGCATGGCTGAAATCAAGGTACTGGCTGGGCTGCTATATCATGTGAGGCTCAGGGTTGTCTCCCAGCTCATTCAGGTTGGTGGCAGAATGCAGTTTCTTTGTGGTGACCAGGCTGAGGTTCCATTTCTATGTTGGCTGTCAGCTGGGGGCTCCTCTCAGCAACATGCCCCCTGCATTCACTTGCAGGTGAATCTTTAAGCTAACAACAGAGAACTCTTCAAATGTCAAATTTCCCCTATACCTTGAATTTCTGACTCTCTCTGCTTCTGACCTCTGGACCCCAATTTAAAGGCTAATGTAATTAGACCAGCACCTCCACCACCACCCCCCAACCACCAATAATCTTCAAGTCTTAAAGTCGACTGGTTTTGGACTTCACTTATACCTGCAAATCCTCTCACAGCAGTACCTAGATTGTGTTTGGCTAATTACCTGGCAGGTGGTGCTCGTACATCAGAGCCTAGGAATCTTAGGGGACTCTCTTGGAATTCTGCCTAGCACAGAGTGTAAGGCAGGAGCAAGCCTCCTCTACTTAAAGAATAACAAGGAAGCCAGTGTTCTAGGTCTCCGTGGGCAACCAGAGCATTGGGCAATCAGGACGCAGAGGTGGTAGGGGCAGAGGAAGGCACAGCAGCTGATGACAGGACCCTGCAGGGACTCGAGCTTTTACTCGGCAGCCATAAGCCATTGACCTTAGTGGCATGATCCCACTCATAGTAGAAGTATTACTCTGGCTGCATGAAAATAGGCTGCAGGGGAGGTAAGAACTGAAGCAGAGAGACCACTTAGAGGCTGCTGTGATAATACAAATGAGAAAGGATGCTGGCTTGGACCATGATCGAGATTTTGAGGGTTGAGAAGGAGTCTGATTCTGGATATCATTATCATAACAGGTTTTGGTAATGAATTGAGTATGAGGTGTAAGGGAATGAGGAGTCAAGTTTATTCTTCATCCTACGTCATTCTCCTAAATTATTTACTTTATGGGGTCCCTGGGTGGCTCAGTGGGTTAAGCCTCTGCCTTCAGCTCAGGTCATGATTCCAGAGTCCTGAGATCGAGCCCCGTATTGGGCTCTCCCCTCAGCGGGAAGCCTGCTTCTCTTCTCTCTCTGCCTGCCTCTCTGCCTACTTGTGATCTCTGGCTGTCAAATAGATAAATAAAATCTTTTTAAAAAATTATTTACTTTATGTATTTATTGCTCTCTTAAAATACTTTATATTCTTATTTAATTATTGTCTTTTGGCTCCTCCTACAAAGGAAGCTCCATTAAGTGTAGGATATTCTTGTCCCTGCTGTAACCCTGGTACCTAGCATGGAGTCTGACACAGAGTAGGCATTTGATAGACACTTGTTGAATACATGAAAGAATGAATGAATAAATGAATGAACAGTCACCTTCGAACTTCAGGCATTCATGTTCTTTTCACAAGTTATTCGAATACGTTAGGAATGGAAAGCAGATATCTTAAATTACCCCCATGTGATCAGATCCAAACTTATCAAAGTATTTTCTCTCAATATTTTGGCCTCATGATGGAAAATAACTGATTTTCCCAATTGTTTACCTGACTTACCTATTAGATTGTCTAACAGTGTCTCCTAGGTGTTTCACATCTAGATGTTTCAATATTCTCTTCCATCACCTGGGGTTTCAATTAAGTGGTTCAAGTTTTTCTTTTTTCTTTTCTATTTCTTTTTTTTTTCTTTGTTTTTTTCTTCTCTATCTCCCACAGCCATATTTTCCAGTTTTCAATTTTGTAGACTTCCTGGAATAGAGTTTCACTGTACCCACTAAACAAAATGCATTCCCAGTTTTCAAGGTAATGTTCCCTTGGTTCCTTTGTTGGGCAATATGAGCTTTGCAATAGCAGAATTTCATGACAACCTGTCCATATTGTGCTCAGAAAACCACTAGGGCTGGAAGGGATGATAAGTCAAAGAGGCCAAGACCTGATAGTCAGTGGAGAAAAGAAAGCCTGATAAATTGTAGGAATACTAAATAGTGACATAAAATCCAGCCTAACAGGGCTTTTTTTTTTTTTTTTAAAGTAAGCTCTATGTCCAGAGTGGAGCTCAAACTTAACAACCCTGTGATCAAGAGTCACATGTTCTACCAAGTGAGTCAGTCAGGTGCCCCGACAAGACCTTTTAATTGGGAACACATGTGAGTCATCAAAACCATGAAAAAATTATTACAAGGATATTCATAGTAAATATATAAAGTGGATTATGAATAATGAAATTGTGCAAAATCCACGTTTTTATTCATTTCTCATTACTTTTTAATGCAATTTCTGACTTAAAAAAATAGACCCTGATCAAGGATAGAATGAGATTCCCTACCCAGATGTGAAATAATCCTAAAATGATAGATCATGGACCACCTGTTATTAGTGGAAGTGTGGAAGTGAGTAATGGTTTGCAAAGCTTTCTGAATGTTTAGTGATTGGTAAGGCAAATTCTCTCCTCCTTAATGTCAGGGTAACATAAAGTTGACTTTTATGCACAAATAGGTTAGACCATTTTATGTGCTATGTTGCTAAACCGTTTTCTGTCTTAATTAACTGAACACAATGCCTAGGTGAGGCGATCATAAAAGCTGCATGAGTTTTTGCAAATGTGCTCAGTGTTGTGGGTGTTTGAGTTGCAAATGAATAAGCTTCTCACCTGAACACAAGATAACTCACCAAACTCAGGGTCATCCTCTCTGACCCTGCAAGCTAGGGCCCTCTATTATCTTCTTATGTACGCAGAACCTGTATTTTCTTCTGCTCTGTCTTCTTAAGCTCCTGATATTATCCCAACTTTAAGTTATGATAATCAAGAGGTGGAGAGTGGGTAGGGATGGAGTAAAGGAAAAAGGACAGAAGGCAGAAAGGATGGGAGGGTGGGAAGGAGGGAGAGAGGAAGGAATTCCATGTCCCTAATATGTAACAACAAGGCAGAGACTTGCAAAAAACTCAGAATATGCTTCTAGCTCTTAGGATCAAGTAAGTTCTTAATTAATTCAAAATTAGAAAGTGAGGAATGAGCTGTGTGGAGAACAATTCCTTTCAATTTAAACAATTACATTTGGTGGTTAGGAGAGCAGAGCAGATTGTGTTCTTTGGGATGCAATACTAAACACCCGAAACCAACTTAAGAAACTGTAAGGAAAAATGTCATCTAGAGACCTGCAGTTTTGCCAGTGCCTTTCTACTGAACACCTTCAAGTATCTCACTGTGTTATTTCTTTTATTGTTGCAAAAGCCACACAGTAAAAACTGGTCAGGCTAAAAACAGATTCTTTTTAAAGGATCCACAGGGATATATAAGCACTCTGCATGTGTGTTCTTTAAAAATACTCAGCGTGAACAAACATTGATAAGACTTGACTGGTGGGGAACCTCCATAATTTTCCTTGATGCCTGGAACAAACAGGGAGTTCCTTTTCTAATCCTTCTTCCTCTGTCATATTCCTTAACTCCCAACCAGTTCTAAGCCCTGCCTGTGTTACCTCTGTAGTGTATCTCTTCTTTCTCCATCACCAATGACATTAATTTAGACCATGTTTCTAAACCTCTGGCCAATGACGCTCCTAAAACTTACACATTTTCTAAATTTATACATGCATTCTTAATCCATTTAGTTCTTTAGTTTTATTCTAGTTTTTTTTTTTCCCCCTCTGGTGTTTCCATTTTGTTATTCAACACCCTTTCATCCCCTATCCCCACCAAAGGTAATCATTTTTGGCATTCAGGAGCCAGGCCTTTTCCTTTGATCCTATACATTCATTTTGGGACATCTCTTCCATTCTTAAGACTTTTGTTACTATCTATATGTTGATAATTTCTGGATTCTTATCTCTAGGCCACTTTTTCTTGCTAAGTTTCAGACCTATATATTGAGTCCCTACTTTGCTATATTGAGTATATATTGACATTTCTACTTAGATATCTTACAGGAACCTCAAGTTCAACATGACCCAAGCTGTACCCATTATCTTATTCCTAGACCCTAAGTAGTTCACATTAGGGTCTCCCTCTCATTTAGTGGCACTACAGCCAACCCACTTGCCCAGTCTAGAAACCTGGAACTTAACTCTGATTTTTCTCTTGTCCTCATCCATGACATTTAATCTGTCAATAAACATGTCCTAGATTTTAACTCCAAATTTCAAAATTCTCCACTTTCATCCATTTTACTACTAAGACATTCATTGAATCCAGCATCTCTGGTGAACATCGTCCCTATAGACATCACACAGGGCTCCTAATTCCAGGCTTGCTCCACAAACATTCATTTATCATCCTGAAGCCAGAGGGTCTACATACAATTATCACATTATTCCCCATGGTGCTGTTGTTGCCTTGTTGTTAGCATAGAAAACTAAGTCAACAACTGCAGAGGACCCAATCAAGTAAAGGGAAGCCATCGAAAAGATTCAGCACCATGGGGAATAATGTGCTGAATCTTTTCGATGGCTTCCCTTTACTTTAGGCCCTGTCTACCTCTCTAGGTTTATTTCCCACCATCCTCCACTCCCCACAAAATGAACTGCTTTTGGTTTCCCAAATGTATGTGCCATTTTCTCCCTCATTCCTGGACCTTCACACTTGCTCTCCTCTGGAACTTGTACATTCTTCCCCAAATCTGCCTTCCTCTGGCTGGCTACCAGTCACTCTCCAGTCTTCAATCTATACTTCACTTCTTTTGAGAGGCCTTTCTTGAATTCTTGATTGGGCCCTCTGCAGTTGTTGACTTAGTTTTCTGTGCTAACTCCTAGTGCATAGGACATAGGCTGTATCTACCTCTTTACTGCTATTAACACCATAGTCTGGCATAATGCTTGGAAAACAGTAGAAGCTCAATAAATGTTTGTTGAATTAATCAATCAATGTTTATGTTTACTTCTCTGTTTTTCTCATGAGACTGATATTTGTAAGGCTGGGTTGTCTAACTCTTACCTCCAGGTCCCTAGTACCTTGCACACAATTAGACACTCAGTACATATGCATTAAGTGGATGGATTCATGGATGGAGGAATAAATGGTCCTAACAGGAAAAAGTTATTTTTTAAAAAATGTTTCATATGGTCCTTTTGAAGATTTCACAATAATGTGCATAAGAGGTTACCAAGGTTGAGTAAGAAAAAAAGTCAGAGGAAAGAAGGGATTGCAATAAAAGTTATGAAGAAATAAGCTAAGGAGAAAATGTCATGATTTTCCAAACAAATTATATCTTTATGCCTGTTATTAAAATTACAAAATATATCTTTTGTGGAATATAGCTTGAGATAATTTTTTAATTCTTTCAAGCCACTTTGGCCCCATACCAAGCTGTCCTATTCACACCTATGAGAAAATGAGTTGTTATTTTTGTATACCCTTATCTCTAGCAAAAAAAGAGTCTACCCTTATAGATGAAGAAAACAGAAAGAAAAGAAGGAAGAGGAAGGGAGGGAGAAAGGAAGGTAAGAAGAAAGGGAGGGAGGGAGGAAGGAAAAGGAAGGAAGAAGAATAAAGATAAAGAGGAGGGAAGGAGAAAAATATACTAAACTGATCATTAATGAAGAAGCTAATATTTTCCTCTAAATATCAATTCCAAATTCATGACATTGAACATAACACTTTATTACTCTTTTTTAAAAATCAACTGAACTTGGTCCAGTTATATATTGTCTTAAACTTAGTGCCTAGAACAACACTATTTGCTCACAATCAACAATCTGAAAGAGTTTGATGGGGATCAGTCTTTGCTCTACTTTATGTCAGCTGGGGTAATTCAAAAGCTGGGGACTGGAATCATCTGAAGATTTGCTTTCATGTGTGATGTTGATGCTGGCTATTGATTGGGATCTCAGCTAGGACTGTAGCCAGAACCTACACATAGTGTCTCTGGGTTGCTTGGGTATCTTCACAAAATGCTGGCTATGTTCTAAGAGGAGTTGTCTCAAAGAAGAGGTCCAAGAGGAAGCACTATAGCTTTTTATGACCTAGCTTCAAGTCATGCAGTATAAGCTCTGCTTTATTCTATTCATTCAGATGTCATAAAAACCTACCTAGCTTCAAGAGGAGGTGAAAAGAGCTTCTATCTTTCTATGGGGGAGTGCCAAAGCCGGTAAAAACGAGTGGAAAATATTGCTGTGACCATTTTTATAAACTGCAGGCTGCTTATACAATCTATATAAAGCCATTCATGACTGATTTTTCATGGATAGAATTTGAAATGGAGATGCCTGATGGGGAACTCCACAGTGCTAAAACAAGACTACCATGGATTTGGGAGCCATCAGAATTGCGGGCAGCTTTACTTCTGCTTTTACTCCTTTCTCTCCTGATAATGGGATGACATATTCTGCCTACTCTTTACCTGCCTTCCTCTCATACTTAGACCTGAAAAGAAAAATCATAGGGTGAGGTGGATCTCTTCCCTGGACCCCCAAAAAAATAAAACATAGGCAGCTGCCAGGAAAGAACAATGAAGCCTATCATTTAGTCTGCCATGATGCAGTGTGGCAGGTGACTTCAAAGAAGACAGACACATGAAACAGAAACACAGAGACTCAGAAACTATGGGGAAAAAAGAGACAAATGTCAGAGATTCAATCCTGAATGTGACAAGGAAAGAGGGCTTGGATTGTCCTTGCCACAATCGTTATTTTATTGGTTCAAGACAGATAATAGAAAGCCAAGATAGGCTTGAAGAAAAGTTATGTTTATTCCTAACCCTCCACAAGGGATCTGTCATCTAAGTGAAAGCTGTAACCCTTATATTATAGGAAGGTCAGCGTTATCAGAAAGATAGACAGAAGAAGGTTCTCTCTGTGAGTTAAATCTACTTCAAGTTTATTTACAACTTCGCACAATTCACACTATATGCACATTCCTTTACCACATAGCTGGTACTGTAGACCATCAATTTTCCTTCATTTTCTGCATCCCAAGAAAAATTGGAAAAGGCTATATAAGTGATGATTTGTAGGACCTCTAACCTTGTAATATTCTCCATAGAAGCTAAGAAATACAAGGGAGAGAAAACTGATATGAATGTTGTAGCTCTAATTCCTTGGCTGATGACCTTAGGGCTTCTTCTCAACAGGGCATCCACTTCTCTTTCTTTTTAACAAGCCCCTACATTTCTTAGAGACCCATCCCTTGTCTACTCTTATTTCATGTGGTTTGAGTAGAGGCTGCCCCTGAGATCCCAGGTGGACATGTGAGTCAATGATTAGTTTGGACTTCAGCATGTAACTCAAGTAGATAAAATCAGAGCTAATCCTTTAACTTTCTGGAATGAATGTTTGATTTGACTCTGTAAAAATGCAAACCTGGAGGTGCTAGAACATAAAGGAAACTAGAATGAGAGATGGAAGATGAGAGACTGGATCCTGATGATACCTTTTGAGGCCTTGGGTCCAACTCAGATTCTATCTGAATGTGCTCCCTGGACTTCTACATTATGTGAGCTAATTAACAACCTTTGACAGCATTCTTAGTTGTTTTATTCTACGCTTTGTGTTATTTGAAAAGGAGGAGATAGCCCTTTCTATCTTATGGGATCAGATTAATTGGCCTTGGTGTACAACCCTTCCTCTAATCTATATGTATGATTCTATAATGGGTAAAATGGTTCTGATCCTATATTTATATTTGAGATTTTGACCACAGCAGCAACAAAGATTTTTCCACCCTCAACTCAGACCTCAGCTTTGACAACAAGACAACAAGATTGTTCACTCAAACTTAAGAATAAATTTTATTCATAACTGGTTTTTTTTCAACTTTAGGCAATACTTAGAGTGTTTGTGACCACAGGAACACACAAAATGATGGCAAAAGATGGTGGACCCAACTTCCCAATTGTGTGGATTTCATAACTAACTTGGAAAATAGGGTGGCATATTAAGAAAAACCCTATGTTCAAAGCTTGGTTCTGTTTTTGATTCCATACTTGCAAGCTGTGTGATCTGAGGCATCACTTTGACCCAAGTTCCAATACTATGAAGATTAAGGCATTATAGCCTATTGTTAAATATCAGCAGTAGTATTATTACTAAGCTTAATGTTAAAATCCAGTTTATTCTGACCTTATTATTTTGATGGCCATTCCTCAGGTATAGAAAATACTTCAAATTTTCATCAGTTTTATGATGAAAATGTTGCCTATACAGTAAAATCCAACATTAAGATACATGAAGTAGAGCACCTAAATTTCTAGTATTTGTTCTATCACAAACAAATCTATATTCCTCTCTCTGTTACCTATCACTATTTTTAAAATTTCAAAAATACTCTGTTTCTTTTAAGACTCATTAGGCTATTTCTTATGGGATTTTGCAATGTTCCTGAGAACCAAATGAATCTACTAGGTCATATGACCTTGGAGACAAACACATTTTTTAAAAAGTAGATTCGTGCATTTGGGCTACACAACAGCCTTGGTGTACCATATGCTGAGGGACCCATACGTTGAATAATCATCATGTGCATCATAAAATCTTGGAAAGAGAACAGGACATTTATCAGAATAGCCTGGAAACAGCCTGGCTCCCTGTCTGCTAAACTTATATCCATGAAGCAAATCATATTCTGTTTACTCAATTGGTACCTAATGAGAAGAACAGATAGGAATTATTTTTCATAATACTCTGTCTTCTTATATTTACTTGATTGGAGAGTAATTTCAAAGGAGCCAAAGATAATTAATTGCTCTGAGTGGGTACACTGTATATGATTTAAGTAAAGCAAGAAAAAAAATAGCTCTATGAAGCCAAGATCTGGAAGAAAAGGAATAAGTATCTATATTAGTTCTCTCAGGAGAACTTCGGGAGTGTGCATGGTAACCTCTTGGTGCACTGTGGACACAATGTGATAAGCGACATGAGCCAGTTTACTCTCAAGAGCTGAGACACATCTGCCTATGCTGATGTTGTCACCAACTAATGCTCCGAAGCCTCATGTTTACCAATGAGCTTGTGGACCCAATGATTACGATCTTTTTGATTATGGTTTATCTTTATCACCAAATGAACTCACTCCTTCAAGGAAGTATCTGTTAAATAAATGATACAACTATATCTAAGTCACTGGACTGTGCTCATGGGATGGTTGTCAACTCTACCAACAAAGCACAGTCCCATAGCTCTTTGTAGATGAGGCAGTGCAGAACTAATTCTGGTACCAAGACTTTGGATCCATCTTTCTTCCTCTAAAATTGCTCTAGAGAGTGACAGAAATTAGGAAAAACAATCAAAGAAGGAGTCTTTGCTTTTCCCCTCCTGTCATGCCACATATTCAGTTCATCAAATAAATCTTCCAAAATATATCACACAGCCTTTACTCCCCTGGACATTGATATCTACTCTCTAGCCCCTGACTCTATCCTTTCTCAGTGTTTCCATTCTTGCCAGAATTCATTTTCTACAATTTTGTTTAACTCTTTAACATGACTTATAAGGTCCTTCTATGGTTTGATTCTTTTTTTCTTTCTTTCCTTATTCCTTCTTTACTTCCAGCCTCCCTTGAAGTTCTCTCTCTTGTCTCTTCACACAATGGATGGCCTTCTCAATCTTCAGGACTCTCATGATTGTTTCCTTTTCAGAGAGGTTTCCTGATCCGATCTCTACAGCAATTCAGGGTGCTCTATCATAATTTTTCCCCACTCCCATTTATTCCTTCATAGTATATAACTGATCTTTTTGTTCATGTATTTGTTTCTGTGTTAATTATCTTTGCTCTCACTAGATTGCTTCATGTGAACGAGAATCCATCTGTATTAAAAACACCATACTCAACAAATGCTTATTAAACTGTTAGAATCAATTGCTCAGACAACATCAAACTTTCAGTTCTTGAGGAAGAACCAGATTCCAAAGTAGATGGCTGTCTTATGTCCCAGGATGTTAGAGCCAGCTTGTGCCCCTACCTTGCCTCTTCTGCCATCCCAGTCCATTTCCTTGTCTCCCACGTACTGTCAGTGTGGCTCAGAGAAGCTCTGCCACCACTCATTGCAACTTCTGACATACAGGCAATCACATGTCTTTGCTGTGATGGTTAATTTTATGTGTCATCTTGGTGAGGCCATGGGACCCATTGTTTGGTCAAACACTCATCTAGATGTCCCTGTGAACCTATGTTTGTTGTTGTTTTTATGTGTTTAGTGAACTCAACTTGTATCATTTTTTAAGACTTGTTTAGAGCAGTTTTAGTTTCATAGCAAAATTGAATGGATTTCCCATATTCTTACTACACCCCAATCACACAGCCTCTCCCATTATTAATATCCCACGCAAGACTGGCATATTCATTAAAATCTATTAACATATATACATACATTATTATTACCCTAAGACCATAGCTTATACTTGTATTCATTCTTGGTATTATACATTCTATGGATTTTGACAAATGTATGACATGTATCTATCATCATCATACAGAATAGTTTCACTGTCCTAGAAATCCTAAATGGTATTTTGAATTCATCCCCTCCTTCTCCTAATCCGCAGCAACCACTGATCTCTTTGCTATCTCCATAGTTTTGCCTTTTCCATGATGCCATAAAGGTGGAATCACCCAACATGTAGCAGTTTCAGATTGGCTTCTCTCAGTTACTAATATGTATTTAAAGTTCCTTCATGTATTTTCATGGCTTAATAGCTCATTTCTTTTTAGCATTGAATAATATTCCATTGTCTGAATGTACTACAATTTATTTATCCACTCACCTACTAAAGGACATCTTGATTGTTTCTAGGTTTGGGGAAGTATAAATAAAGCTGCTATAAACATCAATGTGAAGGTTTTTGTGTAGACAAAAATTTTCAGCTCATTTATGTAAATATCAAGGAGCATGATTACTCAATTGTGTGTTAGGAATATGTTTAGGATATATATATAACATAGGAATATGTTAGGAATATGTTTAGTTTTGTAAGAAACCAATCAACTGGGGCACCTGGGTGGCTCAGTGGGTTAAAGCCTCTGCCTTCGGCTCAGGTCATGGTCCCAGGGTCCTGGGATCGAGCCCCGCATCGGGCTCTCTGCTCAGCAGGGAGCCTGCTTCCCCCTCCCTCTCTGCCTGCCTCTCTGCCTACTTGTGATCTCTCTGTCAAATAAATAAATAAAAATCTTTAAAAAAAAAAAAGAAAATAAACCATCAGTTTTCCAAAATGGATATATGATTTTGCATTCTCACCAACAATGAATGAGAGTTTCTGTTGCTCCATATCCCTGAGAGCATTTGGTGTTATCTGTATTATGAATTCTAATAGGACATTCTAATAGGTATGTAGTGATATTTCATTATTGTTTTAATTTGTAATTCCCTAATGTTGTATTATGTGGAGCATCTTTTCATATGCTTCTTTGTCATCTGTGTCTTCTTTGGTGAGGTGTCTATTCAGATCTGCAGCCTTTTTTTTCTTTCTTTTTCTTTTTTTTTTTAAGTTGGCTCCACTCAGGGTGTGGAGCCCAGCATGAGGCTTTAACTCACACCTTGAGTGGTGACCTGAGGTGATCAAGACCTGAAATGAGATCAAGAGTCAGATGCTCAATCAACTAAGCCACATAGACTCCCCTCTTCTGCCAATTTTTTTTAAAGATTTTATTTATTTATTTGACAGAGAGAGATCACAGTAGACAGAGAGGCAGGCAGAGAGAGAGAGAGGGAAGCAGGCTTCCCGCCGAGCAGAGAGCCCGATACGGGACTCCATCCCAGGACCCTGAGATCATGACCCGAGCTGAAGGCAGCGGCTTAACCAACTGAGCCACCCAGGCGCCCTCTTCTGCCTATTTTTAAGTCAACTTGTTCATTTTCTGCATACTGAGTTTTAAGAGTATATTTTATACAACAATCTGTAATCAATTAGGTCTTTGGCAAATATTTTCTCCCAATCTTGCTTATCTTCTCACTTTCTTGAAGAAGGTTTTTTTTTTTTTAACATGTGATTAACTTTTTAAATTTTTAGTGTTTTATTGAGGTACAGTTGACATACAATGTTTTATTAATTTTAGGTTACAACATGGTGATTCAACAATTATATACATTATGAAATGCTTACCATGATAAGTGTAGTTACCATCTGTCACCATATAAAATTATTACAATATTATTGGCTCAATTTCCTATTCTTTACTTTCCTCTGTGGAGACTTATTTATTTTATAACTGGAAGTTTGTACCTCTTTATCTCCTTTACCTATTTCTCTCATCCCCCCCCAATCCTCCACCCTCTGACAACCACTAGATTGTTCTCTGTATTTTTGAGTCTATTTCTGTTTTTTTATTTGTTTGTTTGCTTGTTTTGTTTTGTTGTTTTTTTTTTCATTCCAAATATTAGTGAAATCATATGGTATTTATCTGGTATTTGTCTGTCTTAGTTCACCTAGTAAAATACTCTCTAGGTCCATCCATCATGTTGCATATGGCAATATTTCATTTTTTTTTTTTTTAGAGAGAACGTGTGCATGTGCAAGTGGGGTGGGGGAAGAGCAGTGGGAGAGGGAGAAAGACTCTTTTTTTTTAAATTTTTAATTTTTTATAAACATATAATGTATTTTTATCCCCAGGGGTACAGGTCTGTGAATCACCAGGTTTACACACTTCACAGCACTCACCATAGCACATAACCTCCCCAATGTCCATTACCCCAGCCCCCTCTCCCGGACCCCCTCCCCCCAGCAACCCTCAGTTTGTTTTGTGAGATTAAGAGTCACTTATGGTTTGTCTCCCTCCCGATCCCATCTTGTTTCTTTTCTTCTTTTCCTAACCCCCAACCCCCCATGTTGCATCTCCACTTCCTCATATCAGGGAGATCATATGGAGAAAGACTCTTAAGCAGGCTGTGTGCTCAGTGCAGAGCCTGATGTGGGGCTTAATCTCATGACCCTATGATCATGACCTGAGCCAAAACCAAGA
>PISX010005093.1:0-112157 GCA_004024625.1 Mellivora capensis | reverse complement strand
TCTCCCCCCCAATTTCCCTCAACTCCCTTCTCCTCTCCATCTCCCCATGTCCTCCGTGTTATTTGTTATGCTCCACAAATAAGTGAAACCATATGATAATTGACTCTCTCTGCTTGACTTATTTCACTCAGCATCATCTCTTCCAGTCCCGTCCATGTTGCTACAAAAGTCGGGTATTCATCCTTTCTGATGGAGGCATGATACTCCATAGTGTATATGGACCACATCTTCTTTATCCATTCGTCCATTGAAGGGCATCTTGGTTCTTTCCACAGTTTGGCGACCGTGGCCATTGCTGCTATAAACTTTGGGGTACAGATGGCCCTTCTTTTCACCACATCTGTATCTTTGGGGTAAATACCCAGTAGCGCAATTGCAGGGTCATAGGGAAGCTCTATTTTTAACTTCTTGAGGAATCTCCACATTGTTCTCCAGAGTGGCTGCACCATTGTCTCTTCAAATACTGCTACTGCCCTGTTCTATTTTCTTCTGGCTCTCCAGTTACACGGTCAGGAGACCTTTTCGTGTTCCTTATGGTCTGTTTTTTTTTTCTTTTCCTTTTTCTATTTTTTAAAAAATTTTTATTTTTTAAATTTATTTTTAAGTAATTTCTATACCCATCGTGGGGCTCACAGCCCCGAGATCGAGGGTGGCATGGCATGCTCTATGGACTGAGCCAACCAGGTGCCCTTCCCCTTTTCTATTTGGGCTTTAATAGGAATGTTTTTAAATTAACTTTTATATTCTTTTTTTTTTAACTTTTTTTTTTTTAAGATTTTATTTATTTATTTGTCAGAGAGAGAGGGAGAGAGAGCGAGCACAGGCAGACAGAGTGGCAGGCAGAGGCAGAGGGAGAGGCAAGCTCCCTGCCGAGCAAGGAGCCCGATGTGGGACTCGATCCCAGGACGCTGGGATCATGACCTGAGCCGAAGGCAACTGCTTAACCAACTGAGCCACCCAGGCGTCCCGTAACTTTTATATTCTAAGTTTACTGTATCTAGTCTGCTATTAAACCCAGCCCTGCTAATTGACCCATTTGAGTTATTTCAGACAGTATATATTCTTGATTTATATATATAATATATATGTATTAAAGTGTTTTCTTTTTCTCTGACGTCCATTTGATTTTTTTTACATAGATTCTAGTTCCTTTGAAATTCTCCACCTTTCCATCCATTTCCTCTTTTTTTCTCTTCGTTTCTTCTGAATCCCATTATCTGAATCATCTGAGTCTGCATCTGTTGTCTTTTTCCTCTTGAATATTAGTTACATTTTCTTGCATTTTTCTCATGTCCTAATATTCTCATAATACTTAATTTTATAAGTATTTATACTTCTAGCAATTCTGTGTGAAAGAATCTTACTAATTCTACACCACATCTTCCTCCACAGAGGCTTTTCTCCTTTTCCTGTTATGTTAGGTAAATGAGGAGCTGATCACCTTTGTGCCATTGGGAGTTGAGCTTAGTCAAGGCCATGTTGCAGTTTTAGGAAGACTCAGTCCAGCTATGGCTGCCCGTGCTCCTCAGGCGTGGTTCTTCGGGGATTTTTAATTGAAACCCTGGAACTAGAAGTTCTTTTGTCTTTTTGGTCCTGAAACACTGGGGGGATTAAACTTAGCCCTTTGAGGGTCTTGACCTTAGCTTCCTGTTCCCTTGATTTTAAATTCACGTGACTTTTTTAAAATGACTTTTTAAAAAGATTTTATTTATTTGACAAAGAGAGAGAGATCACAAGTAGGCAGAGAGGCAGGCAGAGAGAGGGGGAAGCGGGCTCCGTGCTGAGCAGAGAGCCCGATACGGGGCTCAATCCCAGGACCCTGAGACCATGACCTGAGCTGAAGGCAGAGGCTTTAACCCACTGAGCCACCCCAGGCGCCCCTCATGTGACTGTTTTGAGGAGAAACCTGGCTATATATTTGAGGGAGCACTCCTCCTTTAGTAAAAACTTCATCCCCGAAACACTGTGAAACTGGATTCACTCTGCCTTTTAATAGCATTTGGCCTAATATCTCAGTCTTCCTCTTACAGCTCCAGAACTGAACAAATGTGGGTATTTCCCATTTGTCACATTAACCTGCATTAGCATGTTCACCAAAAAGTTTCAACTCCCTTCTTTTCCTCAGTAGAAATCTTTTCTCTTGGCAAGTCTTACCATGATGCTCTCAAGGGCCCTGAGGGAAGAAAATCAGATTTCTGCTCACCTCAGAAGGGCTCCCCTTCCTTTGACATTCTTGTCCTTGAATCTTTTTTGGTCTAACGGAAGCCTCATACTGTTTTTCTTCTGTGTAAAACATATAAGGTGGGATCTGCAGTTTCAGAATATACATCATTTTCATGTCCTCATCTATTCTTGTGGAGTCTTCCGTTGAAACATTCAACATTTTTCAGCTTTGTGATAAAAGTAATTTTGGTAGTGAAGCACCTGCTGACTCATTATAATATTGCCAAAGGAGGAAAATGGGACTACTTAGACAATATGGTCCTCTTCAAAATATTTTCATTTCATTTTTTTCATTTTTCAATTGTAATTTACCTAGAAAACACTTTTTAGGTAGAAGATGTTAATGGAGGCACTTCCTGTTGATTTAAAGTTCTCTCAGGGACGCCTGGGTGGCTCAGTGGGTTAAGCTTCTGCCTTTGGCTCAGGTCATGATCTCAGTGTCCTGGGATGGAGCCCCGCATCGGGCTCTCTGCTCAGCGGGGAGCCTGCTTCCTCCTCTCTCTCTGCCTGCCTCTCTGCCTACTTGTGATCTCTCTCTCCGTGTCAAATAAAATAAAATCTTAAAAAAAATAAAGTTCTCTCAGGCAGGTTCCTTATTGAACACATTTACTTCTCTTTTGTACCAAAATGAGGCATGGCTCATTACACACCCTCCCATTTGTGAGGAGAATTTGCTCCAGAGAATTCTAGGACCATTAATAGGCAGCATCCATATGGTTTGCACATGTAAAAAGGAGAGAATGAGCCCCTCACATTATTTAAATTGGAACCATTTCAGTGTTAAGGAGCAGTTCAGTTGTTAACTTTTCTTAGAAGCTGGGTTAGGCCTGGCTGGTGCCAAGAGCCCTAGCCTGGTGGGAGCTCTGAGTTCTAGTGTTGGCTTGGCCTCCTACAAGCCCTTTGTCCCAGGGGAGGCCTCCATTTTCTTAACCTGAGAGTAAGGGCATTGGAACAGTTGAGTTCTAATCCTTGACCATCTCTGCCCTTTGGATTCCTAGCATTTATCACAAGGAAAATAAGGTTGGACTTGCATTTCAATGAACTATTTGCCAGGGTCAGTTGAAAGAATAAAAACCTGCAAATTTCTTTAGATCCCTACATTTTCTCTGTTTGTGACACCCAGTGGGAAATCTTAGATACTGTGTCTCAGCATCTAGGACACAATTTTTGTTTTTTAAAATCATGTGTCTGAGTCCTAAGTGTCTGGATTCCAGTCCTGTGTTTGTCACTTATCTGCTCTGGGGCCTTGGGCATTTCACCAACCTGTAAGGCTCAGTTTCCTCAGCTGGAGAATGGATAGAAGAATACCTTAGCCCCACCGGTTTCACCAAGAACACAAACAATGGGTAATGTGAAGGCGCTACAAAACCATCAGTTATCTTTAGGACTATAATGACACGTCCCTTGTCAGCAGTAAGTATCTGTTTGTTGTGGCTGTCACTATCAAAAGTGAGATATGAAATCAGCCCAAGGGTATTTAAATTATATACACCTTGACTTTTGTTCCCACTTAGCTTCCTCCCCCTCCCACTTGGGGATGGGGTTAGGTAAGCTGACCCTGCAAAGGATAAGCTCTCTGCTTGAAACCATTTAAACGAAGAGCTTGAAGGGACAGAGGGATTATTCTAGCAAATCCCCCTTTTTGAAAGATGCCCTTTAAGAAGTTTAACTGACTTAGCAAAGGTAACAGAGCTGCTTGGAGGTAAAACCGCAACTAAACGGACTGTTCTCTGTTTAAACCTTGACTTGTGCAATGACTTCTAGTGTTTTGGTCACGGACCCAGGTAAAGAGATTTCCTTTGCTTTTAAACAGTGGGGTTCTCCATTTCTCTTCTCCCTAACCTTCTGACGTCATTGACGTCTCTCCTGCCTCACAGCCAGACCTCCCTTTTTCCCTTTCTGGTGGTGGCACCTCACTCCACTTACCCCCCTCCAGAGAAGAGAGTCCCCCACCTCTCATCCAAAGCTGCCGCCCCCCACCCACGTGTTCTCTGGATTCCGACTCCCTTTGCCTCTTCTGGGATTTATTCTAAAAGTTACACTGTCTCTATCCCATATCACCTTTCTTTCCCTTACTGTTGGTTCTTCTTGGCCTACGAAGGTGCCCAAGGTTCTTAAAGGATTTTTTTTTTTAACTTCATCCTACGATACCACCAGTTCTTTTCAATATTTGGCTATTAGAAGGAGAAATTGGTAAAGCAGAGTCACTCCTTTCTCAAGTTCCATTCATTCCTTTTCTTCTTCTAAGGTTTTAAACAGTTGTGGCGATATGCCCATAATGTAAAATTTACCACGTTAACCACTTTTATGGATGTGATTTAGTCATATTAAGTACCCTCACGGTGTTGGACCCCCGTCACCAGCATCCTCCCCAGAACCCTTTTCGGCTTGCAAACTGGAAACTCTGCCCCCATGAAACACTAACTTCTCCCAGCCCCCTCCTCCCAGCCCCTGGCAACCACCATCATTCTTGTTTTTTCTCCCTATATTTTATTATTTATTTGGCAGACAGATCACAAGTAGGCAGAGAGAGAGAGAGAAAGAGGAGGAAGCAGGCTCCCCGCTGAGCAGGCGGGGAGCTTGAGGGCTCGATCCCAGGACCCTGAGATCATGACCTGAGCTGAAGGCAGAGGCTTTAACCCACTGAGCCACCCAGGTGCCCCAACCACCGTCATTCTTTTTTTTTTTTTTAAAGATTTTATTTATTTATCAGAGAGAGAGTGAGCAAGCACAGGCAGACAGAGTGGCAGGCAGAGGCAGACGGAGAAGCAGGCTCCCTGCCGAGCAAGGAGCCCGATGTGGGACTCGATCCCAGGACGCTGGGATCATGACCTGAGCCGAAGGCAGCCGCTTAACCAACTGAGCCACCCAGGCGTCCCAACCACCATCATTCTTGATCTTTAGGATTTTCCATGCATTCCTTCTATAGTCTTGCATTAATGCCGTGATTGGTGCTTGGTGATAGCCCAGAGAAATTCTCTGCCTCCTTCCCCTGCCTCTGTCTTGGCCTCTGCTCTGCCTCTTCCCCCATTTGTTGCAATGCAGTGTTCTCGGCCTTCTCCTGGGAACAATTCACTGCCCAGCTCCTAGGCACTTTTTCTTCCATCTTTGGCCTCTGATCCCTTCTCAGGATCTAGGCTGGCTTCCTCCTCTCCTTCTGATTTTGTAAATGGCTCTCTGCACTGCCGATCAGAAGCAGCCCATAGGCACCTGCCCGTTCCACCCCTTTCTGTGCTCACCAGCCAATGGGGGCTTTTTCCTTACACCCTTGACACACCGTGCTGAGCCTCCGGGCCTTCAGCCCCTTGCTTCTCTTTTTTCTTGCATACGCATTTAACCCAAATGCCTTTTTCAGTAAAGCCTCCACCCACAACCTTAGCTTCAGCTCCAGAAAACTTTGGAAGTTCTGATTTCAGTGTTACCGGGATTTCACCTTGCCCCCCGCCCCCCGCCCGTGAGTGCAGGGACCCAGGTTGGTTCTTCTCCCATCAGACGTGGCCCTCACCCTAGGCCCTTCGGCAGGGCTGAAGGGATGGAGAGCATTCCTTCATTGAAGGATGCTTCTTACAGACACGTGCTTTTCTGATTTAAGAGACTGAATGTTGATCAATCAGAGGGAACATCAAAGTATAATGTCAGGAAAGAGCAGTTCACCTTGTGCTCTGTTGTGGGAATCTCTGATATCAGTCAGTTTGTTAAATACTGAGTTATTATATGTGAAATACCAACAGCGTGCTGGGTAAAATAACGGTTCTCCACACCCTAATCCCTGGAACCTGTGAATATGTTCAATAGGAAAAGGGAATTAAAGTTAAACAAGGAATTAGGTTGCTACTCAGGTGACTTTAAAAGATTATCTTGGGGGCACCTGGCTGGTTCAGTCTGTAGAGCATGTGACTTGTGATCTCAGGGCCGTGAGTTTGAGCCCCACGTTGGTTGTGGAGCCTACTTAGGAAAAAAAAGATTATCCTGGATTACCTGGGTGGGCTCAGTGTAATCAGGGGTCCCTAAAAGGGGTGTGTGCTATAGAATCTGCTTGTAGCTAAGTACCTGGACTCCTAAGGGTCTCAAATTGCCTTGAATATCATCTTTGGTTAATGCTTCATCAATAAATTCCTTTCTATAACAGATCTAATTACATCCGTTTTCTGTGTTATTAGCTGTAGTGAAAGAAAGGTACTTTTCACTGAATGCTTGTATAACTCAGGTGCTTTTTATATATTACCATATTTAATGTTCTAAATAACCCAAGAAGTTGGTATTATTAAATCCATTTATGGATGAGGAAACAGGCAGGGTGGTTAACTTAAACAAGGTCACATTGCTGGGAACTTGGCAACCCTGAGTTTTTATTGCACATACATAAAAAAAAAAAATTCTGAGGTGGTGACATTCTCACTTTTGCAAGGCATGCTCATGGCTTCTGCTGTCTGATGGTATGTTGTATAGTCTTGCCTTGAAATCTGAAAGTTGGAGATTATTTTCTTTATTTTTTTAATGATTTTATTTATTTGAGAGAGACTGGGGTCCGCACAAGCCCAGGAGAGGGGGAGAAACTGGCTCCCCACTGAGCGGGGAGCCCAATGTGGGGCTCCATCCCAGGATTCCGGGGATCGTGACTTGAGCCAAAGGCAGACACTCAACCAACTGAGCCACCCAGGCGCCCCTGAAAATTGAAGATTAAAAGTTAACCAGGAGTCCAACAAAATCTTGAGTATATTTTGGTCTATTTCCTTTCTGTCCTTTTATTCCCCCGTGCATACGTATGTTGTAGTTTCTGACAGCTGGAATCATAGTTTTTTGTTTTTTTTTTTCCTAAAGATTTTATTTATTTATTTGAGAGAGACCACAAGTAGGCAGAGAAGCAGGCAGAGACAGAGGGGGAAACAGGCTCCCCGCTGAGCAGAGAGCCCAGTGTGGGGCTCAATCCCAGGACCCTGGGATCACAACCTGATCTGAACAGAGGCTTAACCCACGGAGACACCTAGGCGCCCATAGTTTTGGGTTTTTAAAAAGAATTTTACATTATGTATTCTTCCATATCCTGTGTCTTTATAATTATTATCTTTATTTTTTTTTTTTTAAAGATTTTATTTCTTTATTTGAGAGAGAGGCAGTGAGAGAGCATGAGCGAGGAGAAGGTCAGAGGGAGAAGCAGACTCCCCGTGGAGCTGGGAGCCTGATGCGGGACTCGATCCCGGGTCTCCGGGATCATGACCTGAGCCGAAGGCAGTCGTCCAACCAACTGAGCCACCCAGGCGTCCCATAATTATTATCTTTAATAGGCAATAGGTGGTGTCTAATTTTTTTTTACTGTTACAAGTAATGCCCAAGGAATGGTTTCTAGCTGGGACAGGCTGTTCTCTTGGTGGAGAGCAGGAGCCCAATCCAGACCACGCAATGCAGTTAAAACCTTGGCTTGGAGGTGCTCGGCGCTGTACCTGCTCACATTTCCATTAGTCAGTGGGTGTCCTAGGGCCAAACCCAAGTGGGGAACATGTACTTTTCTCCCCTGACAATTGAAAGGATGAGTAATCCTATTATACAAAGCAAGAAATAGTTGGGAGTAACGATCCCATCTACCACCCAGAGGGGAATAAGATGATTAGAGCTAGAACCTAAAAATAGAAATAAATAAATGTAGCAGGTAGAGACAGACAGGTGGCTTGTGATTGAGCAGAGGCTCTGTCTTCAGGTGTCCCCTCTTTGGTGACATGGAAAATGAAAAGAAATGACGTCTGGAAGCCTGCTGTGTTCCACCCCGCTCCATGTGAGAGGCTGCCAGCAAATATGAGTTCCCTTTGATGGTGTAGTTTTGTTGTGGTACTTGATGAGCTAAATTTGTGTCTGGATGGAACTTGACTTTATTGGGTTTCAACTCAAAAACACACAGTGCTGTGGATTTTCTAGTCATTGAAGAAAAGATGGGCCTAATTTCTGGATAATTCTCCCTCAGTCCCTTTAAAAAGTATACAACCACTGGGGAGCTAATGTCAAATTTCTGACCCCATTTCCCAAGCCACCCGAAATCAACATTTCCAAGGTGAGAGCTTGTTGGAAGGGCCCCATTTTGGGCCCCACCTCTGACCTGACTGAATTGGATTCTGTATTTCAGAAACATCCCCAGGGCATTTGTATCTACATTAAGATCTGAACAGCACTGATCTAGATTTTCCTTAGAAATGCTGTTCTGGGGGTACCAGGGTGGCTTAGTCTTTTAGCGTCTGCCTTCGGCTCAGGTCATGATCCCAGAGTCCTGGGATCGATTCCCGCATCAGGCTCCCTGCTCAGCGGGAAGCCTCTTCGTCTCTCCCACTTCCCCCTGCTTGTGTTCCTTCCCAAACTGTGTCCCTCTCTGTTAAACAAATAAATAAAATCTTAAAAAAAAGAAATGCTGTTCTGTTTTTAAATTTTCTTTTTAGAGGGGAATGGGGGAGGGGCAGAGGGAGAGAGAAAGAGAACCTTAAGCAGGCTCTGTGCCCCAGAAATGCTGTTTTAAAAGAAAAGTTTTCTTGGGGCGCCTGGGTGGCTCAGGTGGTTAAGTATCAAACTCTGGATTTTGGCTCAGGTCATGATCTCAGGTTTGTGTGAGCCTGTGTTGGGCTCTGTGCTGGACACAGAGCCTGCCTAAGATTCTCTATCTTCCTCTTCCCCTCCTCCCCTACCTCTTAGAAAAAAAAAGAAAAGTTTTTTGCATTATTATTGGCCTTTCAGTTTCACCATAATGAATACAATCAATAATATTTAGGTAAGATTTTTTTAAAAGATTTTATTTATTTATTTGACAGAGATCACAAGTAGGCAGAGAGGCAGGCAGAGAGAGGAGGAAGCAGGATCCCTGTGGAGCAGAGACCCCGATGCGGGACTCGATCCCAGGACCCTGGGATCATGACCTGAGCTGAAGGCAGCGGCTTAACCCACTGAGCCACCCAGGCGCCCTAGGGTATGTAGTATTTAAAATGGGCATAGTTAGATAAGAATTTAGAATTGTTTTTCTTTTTTCCAACTTCTTTTTTTTTTAAGATTTTATTTATTTATTCAAGAGAGAGAGAGGCAGAGGGAGAAGCAGACTTGATGCAGGGCTCGATCCCAGGACCCCGGAATCTGACCTGAACTGAAGGCAGAAGCTTAACCATCTGAGCCACCCACGGCGCCCTCTTTTATAACCTCTAAGAAAAATATGTATTACTACCTAGAAGGTTTAATTTTGATTGAGCTTCTGGCCCATGACCTTTTGTTGGGCTTACTTGAATTTTAGAAATTTTAGATTTTAATGGATCAAACTCCCAACAGTATTAGAAATAATCTAACGTAATGTTTTAGAGTCTTTGGAACAAAACGATAATTCTTCAACTAAAAAAATCCCTTGTTATCTGACCCCGTTATTTGAGAGTAATCTTGTTCTTGAATTTTTTTTATGTGTGCATTGCATGTCCAAGGACCTAACTCATTGGAGGATACAGACAGACGCTGTATGAAGTGGTATTTGTTTAAAAATCCTTCACAAGCTCTTAGATGCCCAACCAGTGTAAGGTGTTCACCTAGTTTTAGGGCAAACCACCGCCTGTGGGGCCATATCTGTACCTGTATTTATAAAGTTTTTTTTTAAGATTTTTATTTATTTGTCAGAGAAAATGAGGACAAGTAGGGTGGGGGGCGGCAGGCAGAGCAGACAGGGAGAAGCGTACTCCATCCCAGGACCCCAAGATCATGACCGGAGCTGAAGGCAGACGCTTAACCGACTGAGCCACTCAGGCATTCCTATAAATAAAGTTTTATTGGAACACATCCATACCTATTAATTTACTTCATCCTTGGAAAAAAGGAGTCAGCCTAACATTTAATAGGTTTATCTTTTTCTTCTTCCACACGATATGTTATTATTAGGGCCCTGAGCACAGGTTAAATTCACTTTGCCACTTTTGGAGTTTTCTTATTTTTGTAGGTCTTTCAAACAGTCCTTTGCAAGGTACTGAAGACAATGCTGTCCTCAGCTGCTGACTTTACACAGATGCAATAGTTCATCAGTGAGCTGTGTATTCTGTGTTTCGTGGCTATTTGCAACTTCCCTCTCGCAGCCCAAAGAATCTTTTTCTCTTGGAACCCACTAACGTTAGGCTCTTCCTTCCCTGGGGTGCCGCCTTGTGGTGGGCTGTGGGTCCCTCACTGACAAGCTGCCGCGCTGGTTAGTCATGGAGGAAAGTGAGTCAGTCCCTGTGACTCATCGCAAACTCAACTCAGAGTAACAAACCCCACCATACACCTCAGAGATCATGAATCATTAGACTGAGACAACCTGCTGGTGGATGCAATTTGGAAAAACGTCCCTATTGTGATTTTTCAGCGCTTTCCCCTCCTAGTATAAATGGGCTTAAACATTAAGAATAAAGAAGAAAGGCATTACTCATTAGGGTTTTTTGGGGATTCAGTCTTGGTTTTAGCTAACTCAGTATTCACACTTTACTTTGTTCTGTATGGATGTGTGTGTGTATGTATTTTAAAACTAAGTATATGTATTTTAAAATTATATAAAAATAAAAATATATACACATGGATGTATATCTCTATCTCCATGTATTTTGAGTGTGTACATGTATGTGTGTAGCTAATTTTCATTTCTGGTAAACCTTGTTATGGAAAGTTTAAGAGGCTGTCACTGTACCTTTTACGGGCCCATTCTGTATCTGGATTCCGAGGTGGGTGTTAATCCATCACTTCTTTATGAGTCCACAAACAGAAGAACCTTTATGCAAAAACCCCCGTCCATTTTGTTCCCACCTAAGTTATTTCTAGGGCAAATATGTTGACAAAGCATAGCAGTCCACTACATTCTCAAAATCTGCATAAAGATACTGTTTATTTACAGTTATTGTGAGGGGAGAAAAATACATGTGTCCTAAATAATTGTTTAGCTATACACGCTGGGAGTTAATGTCTTCAATTCCAAACTACATTAATAATGAGCAAACTTATGAGCCAGCATATTTTGCTATAGCTTTTCACTCGTCCACCTGCATGAAGATAGAGAGAGATGCGTTACTTGTAAGAATTGACAGATCTGGGATGGATTCAGCGCAAATAGCACTTTAGAGACATTTGAAACTATGGTATTCAGCTAAGTGTTCCCATAATTTGAAGCTATATTCGTTGCTGAGTGTTGCCAAGGATCCGAGTGCTATGAGCAGCTTGCAGGAGAGATCTGTGCGGTTGCTATGTGCAAAAGCCCTAGAATAAGCAAATGGGAAATGATATCAGGGTGGGTAAATATTACTATAGTAATGACTTATTTCTATAGGAGAAATTTGAGAAACAAACATGGAATCCCTGGAATATGGCTAGAAATGCATGTTGCCCAAAATGGATAGTACAGAAAAATGAAAGTCAGGTTTCTGATACCACTTCTGTTAAGAATTACTTTTCTTTTTGATATGGACTAATTGAAAACGTAATGTTTTGAGTGACTTTTTCATGTCTTACTGAGTATGGATAAAATCACAAGAGAAAGCGCAGAGACCTGAAAGAAAACAGCAGTGTTACATTTTTTTTCTTAGCATGACAATACCAAAATATGCTCATCATATGAAATATAGTGTTCTAGAGAAGCTTATTGTATGGCTTCTTTAATTCCATTATATCAAATAAGTCTTGATCATGAAATTATTTTCTTTTTAAGATTTACTTATTTGAGAGAGAGGTTGTGATAACATGAGCAGGAGGGGCAGAGGGAGAGAGAATCCCAAGTAGACTCTGCGCAGAGCGTGTATCCTGACACGGGACTCGATCTCACAACACTGAGCTCATGACCTGAGCTGAAACCAAGAGTCAGACTTTTAATTGGCTGCGCTACCCAGGTGCCCTGATGTTGAAATTCATTAAGTACGGGCTGGATCTCTTGGGTTGCCCTTTATCTGACTCTTTCATTTTTAGTAGGATAAGAAATAGGGCCACACCATTATTAAAGCAAATTTTTTGACTATGAAGTATTGACAGTTAGGTTTCTTCGCTGTCTTGTCTTCTGCTGTGGTGGTCTCAACCCTTGCTGCTCATTAGAATCACCAGTTGAAGGTTTTACAAAATATAGATACTGTGTTCTACTTCAAATTGGTGGTTCAGTTCTGATTCAGAGTGGAACATGGGCGTGCGCGTGTGTGTGTGCATGTGCGTATGTGTTTAAACTACCCATGTGGCTGTAATGTTGAGGTAGGGTTGAGAATTACTGTTCTAGACCCTTAACAAACCCTTAACAGTTAACCACATCCTACTGATAGTTTGTAAAATGACATAAAAAATGTACACTCAGGTAGATGGCACCAAGTTATGTCCAGAGCATCTAGTAGTCTTAGAGATGTCTGCTCCTCTGAACTTCTGGGATTTTAGTCCCATGTACCGCAGGTGATGTCTAACTAATGGTTATATTTGCCAACTTACTTGAAACACTTAGCTAGGAAACCCCTTTGTGAAAAAGGGCCAACCTGGTGGGGTGGGATATCAGAGTTGTTAAGAGATGGCTTCACTCAGCAGAATGCTGGTCCCCCAGTTCTACACTGAGAAATTTTCTGTAATGACAATCCTGTGAGATTGGTTTTATTTCATTGGGACAACTCAGGACACTGAGGCTTAAAGAGAGTACCTCGTGAGGAGGGAGTGGAGCTAGGATTTGCGAGCACATCAGTTTGTCTCTTAGACACGTGCTTTCCCCCTGTTAGCACACTGTTTCTCACGGGTTGAGTGGGTCTTCCATGGCCTTGGTTGCTTTTGCTGTGGCATGTGTAGGACTAAGATGGACTCAGTGCTCGTGGGTAGCTCGTGTTGCCATAGCGAGTACCAGTGTATTTGAACGTATTTGGGCTAATGTGAATAAATGGATGGGTGACAGGTATGTCCTTAAGCTTTCAGACTGTGAAGACTCTGTTAATTTTATGTATGAGTTCTACTGCGGTTGTCTAACATACATATGTAAAAGAGTTCTTAAAATTCTTTCCAGAGAAGAACTGTTGGAGTAGCCTACTAAAACCATATATATTTTTTTAAAGATTTTATTTATTTGTCAGAGAGAGAGGTAGAGAGAGCGAGCGAGCACAGGCAGACAGAGTGGCAGGCAGAGGCAGAGGGAGAAGCAGGCTCCCCGCCGAGCAAGGAGCCCGATGTGGGACTCGATCCCAGGACACTGGGATCATGACCTGAGCCGAAGGCAGCTGCTTAACAGACTGAGCCACCCAGGCATCCCTAAAACCATATTTATTGAATGCATTAAATGTAATTTATTGAGAGTTCTGTAAAACTTGTCATGTAATAATGATTTCAATTGAGGTAGTTCCTGATGATCGACTTTTATTAACTGAATGACTGGTAATGCCTTTGCTCAGAACTTGACGTGTCAGGTCAAGACTGTAAAGTTCTTAATAATAATGGGGAAGTACCCACCTTCTAGTTATAGCAGAGATAATTACAAAAGCAATTTTCATTTACCAGCCTTCTGTTATGTGAAAAGACACTGCTCTAATCCTCATGAATTAAGTGGAATTCTTATTTTGCAGTACGGAAAACTAGACTTCACTAAAAACAAACAAACAAACAAAACTTCCCAGGACTGCAATGCTAGTATGCCGTAGAGCTAAGATTGAAACTTAATTTTTCTGACTCTAAAACCATGCTTAAAAGCTGTTCTGGTGCAGAGACTCTTCCTTCCTGTTAGTCCTCTGTTTTCTGTTTTTGTTTGTTTGTTTGTTTTTGCTTTTCTAAATAAAGACATTTCACTGGAAGGGTGTCTTCAAAGTGATTGTTCCAAATTAGCTTATCCTTATGTCGCAAAGAGCCATTTACCATATGGATCTCCCCTTTCCCCCTGTTTGGTAGCTGGTTCTTCAGGGATTTTTCACAACCTCTTATGTATGTATGCGTGTATATGAAATACAATACACATGCAGAAATGTGGTGGAATCGGAGATGCTGTAAACAAGCACCCATCTAACTGCCACCAAGGCCAAGAAATGGAACCTGGAAGCCTTCTTCCTCCTCCTCTAGTCATCATCCCTTTCTCCCAGAGATACCCTGACTTTATGAAAATCCCTTTTTTTTATTTTTAATTTTTAATTTTACTTTTTAAAACAAAATTTACTACCTGAATATCTCTAAATCATGTAGTTTTGCCTGCTCCTGAGCTTTATGGGTGTAGATGAATATAGGATATACTTTTGCATCTGGCCTTATTTGCTCAATAGATTCCTTAATACCATTTTCTGCATAGGGATCATGCACATATTTTGTTAAACCGATTTCGGTATACTGGTTATATTTTTATGTGATCAAAATGGCATATTTGTCAATTTTATTACTAACAATTGCTTCTATATAAAATTATTTCTTTTTTAAAAATTTTTTTAAAATTTCTTTTCAGCGTAACAGTATTCATTTTGCACCACACCCAGTGCTCCATGCAATACGTGCCCTCCCTAATACCCACCACCAGGCTCCCCTAACCTCCCACCCCCTGCCCCTTCAAAACCCCTCAGGTTGTTTTTTAAAATTATTTCTTTTGAACTTTGATGTTAGGGTCAGCAAGGTTGGTAATAAAAATCCTTTAAAGTTGTAAAAAAAAAATCCTTTAAAGTTGTAATAATAGTGAGGCCTTTGATTTTATTTTTTCTATGAACATAGTATTCTCATCTGTAAATAATACCCTTTTTTTCTTCTTTTTTAACTCCTATCTTTTTCTTGCCTTATTATCATGGCCAAGACCTTTAGTACAATGTTGAGTGGAGCTCAATGTGGGGCTCAATCCCAGGACCCTGGAATCATGACCCGAGCCGAAGGCAGAGGCTTTAACCCGCTGAGCCACCCAGGCATCCCTCATTCCCTTTTTTAAAAGGGAGTGCTTTTGATATTTTACCAGGTGGTATCATGTTTATTACAGATTTTTGGCATGTATCTTCTTTAAGAGTAGGAATTTCCCTTCTGTTGCTCGTTATTTTTTTTAATCAATAGATGTGACTTTTCCTGTATCGAGATGAGAACATGATTTATTTTAATCTGTTAATATGGTCAATTAAATTGGCTGACTTTTTTAAATATAAATTCAATTAACCACCATATCATACATCATTAGTTTTTATATATTGACCAACTTTTAAAAAAGATTAAGGGTGGAGTCCCGATTTAAATTCAGTTTGCTCAGGATGTTATGATATTTTTGAAATAATGTGGATTTGATGTGCCTAATATTTTCTGTAAGATTTTTGAATCTAGGATCAGGAATGAGACTGGCCCATAGTTTTCAGCTCTTGTACAGCTCTAATTGTGTTTTTGTACTTGGCTCAATCTAAACTCCAAGCTGTGTAAAGTGCCCTTTACTCCTGTTCTCCGGAAGGATTTGTATAATTTAGCCTTAAATCTTGTGTTAAGTGTTACTGCTTCCTTAAATTTTTTGTTAGAACGTGATGGTGAAGCCATCTAGGCCTGCAGTTTGTTTATTTATTTATTTTTTACTGTGGGAAGGTTTTTAATTACTGATTCAGCTTAAAGGACTGTTCAGGTTTTACATTTCTTGGGACTATTCGGTAAGTTGGATTTTTTCACAATTTTTCCAAGTTGTCCAAAATTTTAAACTTTTTGGGATAAAGTTGATTGACATATGCTCTTTAATTGTCATCACTATCGGCAGTTAAGTCTTTTTTCTCTGTTTTATTTCCCAGTCTTCATTCAAAGGTTTGGCATGTTTATTGATATTCTCTTTTTTTTTAAAGATTTTATTTATTTATTTGACAGAGAGAGATTACAAGTAGGCAAGAGAGGCAGGCAGGGAGAGAGAGGAGGAAGCAGGCTCTCTGTGGAGCAGAGAGCCCGATGTGGGGCTTGATCCCAGGACGCTGGGATCATGACCCGAGCCGAAAGCAGAGGCTTTAACCCACTGAGCCACCCAGGCGCCCCTGTTTATTGATATTCTCAAATGGCCAGCTTTTACACCTTTGCTGACTGTCACTGTTTTATGCTTGTTTTCTATTGAATTTCTGCTCTTATTAGTATTTTCTTCCTTGTGTTTTCTTTGGCTTTGTTTTGGTCTTAGTTTGGAGATACATACTTATCTTTATAATGTTTAGCTGCTCTTATTTTCTAACATACATATTTCTTTTTCTTTCTTTCTTTTTTTTTTTAAAGTAAGCTGTATGCCCAGTGTGGGGCTTGAAATCATGAACCCGAGATCAAGAGTGTTACATGCTTTACCGACTAAGCCAGCCAGGTACGTATCTAACATATTTTTTGTTTTAAGTAGTTTTGGCTTCATCCCACAAGTTTTTAAAATGTAGTAAATATGTTATACAGTTTAAAGTATTTTCTGGTTTTTACTGTTTTTTTTCCTTTGACCTATGAGTTACTTAGATGTTATTTAATTTTCAAATAAATTGGGGTTGATTTAGTTCTCCTTGACAACATCATTTCTATTTCCTTTAGTGTAGTTCTGCTAGTGATGATTTCTTTTGCTATTCTGAAAATATTTTTCTCACCTTCATTCTTAATATTTTATTTATTTGACAGCAGGGGGAAGGGCAGAGGGAAGGGAGACAAGCAGACTCTCCACTGAGCAGGGAGCCCCACATGGTGCTCAGTCCCAGGGCCCCCAAGGTTATGACCTGAGCCAAAGCAGATGCTTAACCAACTGAACCACCCAGGCGCCCCTAAAGATTTTTACTTTTAAGTAAGCTCTACGCCTAGTATGGGGTTCAAACTTACAACCCCAAGATCAAAAGTTGCATGCTCCACAGACTGAGCCAGCCAGACACCCATCCCTAATAATTGCTGCTTTGAATGTAATTTGCCTCTTTTCTCTGGCTCCATCTAAAATTTTATCTGCATCTTTAATTTTCTGCATTCTTACTGCTTTGTGCTGAAATCATAGATTTCACTTAATCCTTTTGGGTTTATTAGGGTTTCTTGAATCTGAGAGTGGAATCTTTAGTGAATTTTGGAAAATTTTCAACTGTTCTCTTTCTATATTGTTCCTAGCCCATTTTTTCATTCCTCCATCTCTAATGAAATATGTGTTACTTATTTTCGTGTGTTCTCCATATGTCCTTCTGTTTCAGTTACCTGTTCTTGCACACAAGTCACTAATGAGTAGTAGCTTGGAACAACAGCCATTTCATTAAGATTCTGTGGCACCTGCATGGCTCAGTCACTTAAGTGTCTGCCTTCAGCTCAGGTCATGATCCCAGGGTCCTGGGATCGAGCCCCGCCATCGGGCACCCTGATCAGCAGGAAGCCTGCTTCTTCCTCTCCCACTCTCCCTGTCTGTGTTCCCTCTCTCACTGTGTTTCTATCAGATAAATAAATAAAATCTTTAAAAAAAAAGATTCTGTGGGTAGACTAGGGCTCAGTTGGATGATTCTTCTGCTCTTGCTTGGGATCTGTCAAGAGACTGCAGACAGAAGGCATCTGGGGCTTAAACCTTGCAAATGCCTTCATGGGCATATCTGGTGCCCTTGATGGGTACATCTGGAAGGCTGATCTTGACAGGGGTGACAGGCAATCTTTGTGTCTTCTGCTGTTCACTCCTCATGGCCTCTCCATGTAATCTCTTCCAGCAGGATGTTTAGGCTTCTTACATGATGATTCTGGGCCCCTAAAAAGGATTTCAGAAAAATGGAAGTGGTCAGGCTTTCTTAAGACATAAGCCCAGAACTGGCACTGGATTACTTTGATGTTATTCCTTTAGTTAAAGCTAACCAAAACTTGAGAGAGCTAACTCAGATTTAATGTGGGAGGGCATGACACAAGTTCATGAATACTGGGAAGCACGGTGTACTCTGCCCTATCTTTAGAAACTAGCTACCATACCTCTTATCCCTGCATGTTTGTCCCATCCCTATGCCTCTCTCTAATTTATTCTGAACCTGCCCCCAACAACTTACTTTTCAGCTCAGTAATCCTTTTGTCATCTGTCGAGTTTCTAATTTTAAAAAGATTGATTTTCACATGGAGAACTGATACTTATTTTTTAAACCCATGTCATTAAAAAAATTTGTTTCCAGTTCCCAACTGAATTTTTTTTGTTGAAGATCTTATTTTTAAGTACTCTCTATACCCCATGTGGGGCTCGAACTCACAACCCTAAATCAAGAGTCCCATGCTTTTCCAACTGAGTCAGCCAGGCGTACCCAACCCTACTGACATTTTTAAGTTTGGCTTTTAGCCCCTTGAATATGTTAAGAGTAATTATTTTACAGTCCAATTAGGACAGTTCTAGTATTTGGAGTCTTGACTTTTTTTTCTGTTGTGTCTTATTTCTGCTTTTTCTTGCCCACGATTGCTTTTCTTTGTGCATAAATGGTTATGTTTGATTATGTTTGGTTATTGTGCTTGAAAAGCTAAGGTGCCCTATGCCTCTAGAGAATGTTTTTGTTTTCTGCTGTTAGGTGCCTAAAGGTACTAGCTTTCTGGAATCCTCTTATTAATCCAAGTCATCTGAGCCATGCAGATGACATGAAGCCTGGCTGCAAGCCCATATGAGGGCTGGTAACTTGCTGTTCACTGTTTTTTTTTTTTTTTTAAATCCTCAGATGAGGTGATCTACTCTTATAGGGCCCTAACCTCTGTTTTTTTCTCCTCTTGAGGCCATCAGAAATAACCTTCATCCTCATATTTTCCAAGGGTATCAGCAAATATAGCCATGTTTTCACTTTTGTCTTTTATACTTGCCAGCAACATGACAAAGTTAGTTTTATTCTTTATTTTTATTTTTTTTAAAGATTTTATTTATCCACCTGACAGATAGAGATCACAAGTATGCAGAGAGGCAGGCAGGGAGAGAGGAGGAAGCAGGCTCCCTGCCGAGCAGAGAGCCCGATGTGGGGCTCGATCCCAGGACCCCGAGATCATGACCTGAGCCAAAGGCAGACGCTTAACCGACTGAGCCAACCAAGTGCCCCAGTCGTTTCTCAAAGTTTTAACAGTTCTTTGGTACCTGTTAAGATATTTTCTTCTACTTTTGTCAGCTGTTATCTTCCGTGGGTGCATTGGCCCTTCACAGCCTGGTCCATCATTACTGAAAGTAAAAGGTGATACAATTTTTAGGACTGATTAGCTTTTTAGTCTGTTATTCCTTTAGGTTTTTAGTTTTTTTTAAGATTTTATTCATTTATTTGACAGACAGAGACCACAAGTAGGCAAGAGAGGCAGGCAGGGAGAGAGAAGAGGAAGCAGGCTCTCCGCAGAGCAGAGAGACCCATGTGGGGCTCAATCCCAGGACCCTGGGATCATGACCTGAGCCGAAAGCAGAGGCTTTAACCCACTGAGCCACCCAGGCGCCCCTTCCTTTAGGTTTTAAGTGCATTCTTTTTTTTTTTTTTAAAGATTTATTTATTTATTTGACAGACAGAGACCACAAGTAGGCAAGAGAGGCAGGCAGGGAGAGAGAGGAGGAAGCAGGCTCTCCGCGGAGCAGAGAGCCCGATGTGGGGCTCGATCCCAGGACCCTGAGATCATGACCTGAGCCGAAGGCAGAGGCTTTAACCCACTGAGCCACCCAGGCACCCCTTAAGTGCATTCTTTATACATCGAGGTAATACATATTAATGGTGATTACCTCGATGTATAAAGAATGCACTTGATCTTGGAGGACCGATAACTTGTCATACCCCCAGTTTAATATTTGTTCTGGTCAGTCTTGGCTTCCTATGTTTTGCTTCCTCTTCCTATCTTTTGCCTCCTCAGATGCCTGGATGGCTCAGTTGGTTAAGTGACTGCCTTTGGTTCAGGTCGTCATCCTGGAGTCCTGGGATCAGGTCCCTCATCAGGCTCCCTGCTCAGCAGGGAGTCTGCTTCTCCTGCTGACCTCTCTCTCATGCTTTATCTCTCTCATTTTTACTCTCTCTTTCAAATAAATAAAATCTTTTTTTCTTTAGATATATACCTTTTTCTTAATTTTTAAAAAGATTTTATTTATTTATTTGACAGACAGAGATCACAAGTAGGCAGAGAGGCAGGCAGAGGGAGAGGGAGAAGAAGGCTCCCCGCTGAGCAGAGAGCCCGATGTGGGACTCAATCCCAGGACCCTGAGATCATGACCCGAGCCGAAGGCAGAGGCATTAACCCACTGAGCCACCCAGGCGCCCCTCAAATAAATAAAATCTTAAAAAATAACAAAAAACAAACAAAAAAGAGTCTGTTAGGATTTCAAGGATTGCTCCTTTGTTACTCTAGTTGTTTTTGCTTTTTGTTGTTACTAGAAACTTACTTAAGCTTATTACTGTTTTCTTCTTTTTGGTTGCTGTTTTGATTTACTATTTGTTGTCCTTCCCTCCTCTTCATCTTTACCCTTAGGATGCCCAGCCAGTAGTATTCCTTTAGTGGAGGGGGAAAGGTGGCAAGAAAAGCATCAGGTGACCAGAAGTGTTTCCTCTTTCTGACCTTCGGGGACTTAGCTTATTTCTGGGAGTCTTGGGGTCTTCATATCCAAAATGACAGATTAGATGATGTTTTTACTTGAGCTGTCCGTTTCTTAAGAAAATTCTTTTTTATTTTTATTTTTTATTTTTTTAATAAAGGTGTTTTTTCTTTTTTCTTTTTTTAATTTATTTGTCAGAGAGAGGGGGAGAGAGCAAGCTAGCACAGGCAGAGTGGCAGGCAGAGGCAGAGGGAGAAGCAGGCTCCCTGCCAAGCAAGGAGCCCGATGTGGGACTCGATTCCAGGACGCTGGGATCATGACCTGAGCCGAAGGCAGCCGCTTAAGCAACTGAGCCACGCAGGCGTCCCAAGAAAATTCTTTTTTAAAGAAGATTTTATTTATTTATTTGACAGAGATCACAAGTAGGCAGAGAGGAAGGCGGGGGGAGGGCGGGGAGCAGGCTCCCTGCCGAGCAGAGAGCCCTATGCAGGGCTCCATCCCAGGACCCTGGGATCATGTCCTGAGCCCAAGGCAGAGGCTTAACCGACTGAGCCATCCAGGTGCCCCCATATGTTAAAATCCTAACCCCTGAAGTGATGTTGTTAGGAGGTGGAACCTTTGGGAGGTGATTAGGTTATGAAGGCTTTGCCCTCATGAATGGGATCAGTGCCCTTAAAAGAGAGACTCCAGAAAGATCCCTTGCCCACCTTCCGCCATGTGAGGTTGCTTCAAAAAGATGGCTGTCAGGAAGCTGGCCCAGCTGGCCCACACCAGACACTGAATCTGCTATCACCATGACCTTGGATCTTGGACCTCTTAGCCTCCAGGATCTGTGAGAATAAATGTTTGTGTTTACGAGCCATCCAGTTTATGGTGTTTGTGTTACAGCAGCCTGAACGGACTAAGACAGCATGCCAGTAGTAATACTGTGTACTCACTTGGATAGCCTGAGTATCTCTGAGTTTAAAAGCATCCAGGCAGAAGCTAGACATTTGGGGGCCATTGGTGTATAGATGGCATTCAAAATTGTGAGCTCACATGAGGCCACCAAGGGAGGGAGCTGTAGAAGAGAACAAGAGCCAGTTGAGCACTGAGCCCTGGGACACCCTCCTGTTGATGGTAAAGGCACACAGAAGGAACCAAAAAAGACTGAACAGCTGTGGCCAGGAAAGCAGGAGGAGAACCAAGAAAACGGAGTGTCTTGGGAGTCAGATGCGAAACATGTTTCAAGAAGAGGGTTGTGTTAAATGCAGCAGCTAGTTTAGGTAAGGTAAGGACAGAAAGTTTACCATAGGAGTTCATGATGGATCTTGATAGGCACCCTTTTGGTGAAGGGATGGCCTGGAGTGGGGGACATGCTTTAAGAGAGTGGAGGGGGGAGGAATTAGCAAGTATGGGAACAGAGCAGTGGGGCTGTCGCTGAAAGGGATGGGGCATGAGGTCAAGGTTTTCATTCTTGTTTTTGAGGTAGGAGAAACCAAGTAATTGTAATTTTCCTATGCTGATAAGAATGAACCAGTAGAGGGAAAAACATTAATGAAACGAGAGAAACAAGAACTATTGTCTTGGACGAGGCAAGAAGGATCTAGTACACAAAGGGATTGGCCTTACTTAGGAGTTTAGTGTATTCAGAGGAGAGAAGGTAGGATATGTAGGCATGTCGGAAGTCATTAGCACCAATGTTACATATGGTCCACTCTCTCTACCTTCTAGACACATGTAGGATTTGTTTTGGCCCACCCCTTATGGCATGGTGGGGTCACGTTAACTGCTTGTGACCGGTGAGTTATTTTAAGCGGTGGACGTCATTCCTGTACTTCATCATTTAATTGCCAGTGTGAACATCCTCATGAGTTATTTTCCCCTGTGCTGTGGCCATCAGCAATGTTCCAAAAACTGGTTTCTCCTCAGCCTACATCCCTGAGTAGGGACAACGTAGATCAGGGCCCCTAGCTGACCATCATGGCCATTAGTGTCCTTTGATGTTCTAAGTTGTTCTTAGAGCATAAGCTTTAGCCTATCCTGAGTGATGTAGGCACAGATGTAGATAGGAGGACTTACTTGATGGTGGGGGCTTGTGGAAAGACTGTGATGGTCGTACCCGGTGTTGCAGTGAAGTAGGACACTAAGCCATCCAGCTGAGAGTGAGGATGGGGGAAGAGATGTTGGAGATTTGAGGAGAGAGCAAAGGGGATGAAATAGTCATTAGGGAGAATTTTTGAGTAATTGGACCAGCAAAATGTATCATGATTATCAATCAGGCAGCACTCAGAACCCACTTGAGGTTAGCGGCCATGATGAAAACGAATAGTTAGCGTCAGGTTGTTTCTCTTTCACTGCTGTTGACTGAGTGGGCACAGGCATGGTGTAGGCAAAGAACTGGATTGAAAGAGGAATTGGATTTTGCCAGGCAAATATGACAGAGAGTGGAAAGGGAGTTGGATATAACATATAAGAGAGTGATTATGTAGCCTATTCTCTTAGGACATTTTTTTTTGAAGATTTTATTTATCTATTTGACAGACAGAGATCACAAGTAGGCAGAGAGGCAGGCAGAGAGAGAGAGGGAAGCAGGCTCCCTGCTGAGCAGAGAGCCCGACATGGGGCTCAGTCCCAGGACCCTGAGATCATGACCTGAGATGAAGGCAGAGGTTTTTAACCCACTGAGCCACCCAGGTGCCCCCCTCTTTTTTTTTTTTTAAAGATTTTATTTATTTATTTGACAGAGGTCTCAAGTAGGCAGAGAGACAAGCAGAGAGAGAGAGGAGGAAGCAGGCTCCCTGCCAAGCAGAGAGCCCGATGCGGGACTCGAACCCAGGACCCTGAGATCATAACCTGAGCCAAAGGCAGAGGCTTAACCCACTGAGCCACCCAGGCATCCCTAGGTGCCCCTCTCTTAGGACTTTTAATCAGCCTCAGACATATTCTTAGGGTAGTTGACACCGAGGACTGAGAAGCATAGTAAAAGTTAAAGTCAGGTCATGTAGAATAGGCCTTGGTTTATAATTTACAGAGCACTTTTGCACATGGCAGAAGATGAGAAAGGGCAGATGGTACTGTTGGGTTGGCTATAGGACAGTGCAGCTCTTTTCTTTTGGGTTGATGAGAAGGCCCCTTATACACCCATGCCTATCCTCTGTGCTTTGTAAAGTCTCTGCCATAGTGGACATTCTTCCTGTTCTTCTATTCCCTTCTTTCTTTCTCTTTACCCCTATGTGTTTCTGTTTAAAATATCTGTACTCCCCATGTGTGTTTTAAGCTTGATCCTCGTTGGCCTTTTGTCTCTTCTTTTCCCTTGTTTTGTTGTGGGATTTTTGGCTCTCGGGCAGGTGGAGAGGGAAGAGAAGATAGATGTGGTGGGTTACTGCAACTCAGAATTAGGCCTGGGGATTGGATCTATAAGCCCCAAGTCACCCAAGCACTTCGTCCCTCTGGATCACCTGTGAATTCTCCAAATTATAAGTGAGAAAACTAAAGCCTGAGGTTACTTGTGTTATTTATGCAATGATGGGACAATTCTTGTTACTTTTAAACACCACCGCCCCTTTTTGACTCACGACTTTTTACCTCCTCACATAGGGAATATGGGCTATTAATGGTAGGAATTGTCCCTAATTCTCTCAGTTGGTTTTATGTGCACAGTGTGCCTCTTTCATACCACATAGATCTAAATAATATCCCAAAGGGCACTCAGTCAAAGCTTCTGTTCTCTCTTTGCAGCTTCTAGGTACAGATGCTGGTTCTAATTCCGGAACTGTTTATAGGGATGCCCCGTGTTGGTGTTGGGTCACCAGAAAGGGAGAGGGGCCAGCTAGTTCTGAGAGTTGTTAAATGTGTCTCTTGTATTTCTTTCTTTAGATAGGGACAGGGGAGGGCTGGTTTGAGGAGGCCCTGCTGTCTGCTTTTGTGCTGAGCTTGAACCCTGGGCTGAGGATCTCAGATGCCCATTCTTATGACCTTGCATGCATCCCACCCTGCCTGATTTAAGGTGGCAATGATGCTCACGTGGGGCCTCTGTGCTACATCAGAGAGAAGCAATTCCTATGAGTTGGGAGCCTGGTGCTGATGGGGTTCTGGAACAGAGGTGAGGTTCAGTGGGGTAGAGTCCAGAGCCGGAGACCAGGAAGGAATTCTTGAGATGTCTTTGGTGCAGGATGGTGGTTTATTAAAGTGGGAGAGGACCTGTGGGCAGAAAGAGCTGCTGCCCTGGGTTGAGGGGTCGCTGATGATATATTATGGGAGGTATGGAAAAAAGAATTTTCGTATGCAGAAGACTCACAGGATACGGGGGGCCTTGCCATTGTCAAGTTAAGGTTGTTTTTCCATCTAGCAAGGCATTAACATGAAGATAGTTGGGAACTTCCTGGAGGAACATTACACTCTGCCCACTTCAAGTATCTGTCAATGGGCTGCAGGTCATAAGGACATTTAACTGTGTCTACATTTCCTTCTGGGAGCTAGGTTATTGATAGAAATGCTTTGTTCTTGTAGACCCCTAAGACATTTGTGAACTGAGGCAGATACATGTCTTGCAGGATTGTGAGCTCTACACTTTTTTTTAATCTAAAAATTAAAAAAAAATTATTTATTTGACAGAGACAGAGAGCGAGCACAAGCAGGGGGAGCAGCAGAGGGAGAGGGAGAAGCAGGCAGAAGCAGGCTCCCTGCCCAGCAGGGAGACCCTGGGATCATGACTGGAGCTGAAAGCAGACACTTAACCCACTTAACTTAACCCAGGTGCCCCTTTTAAATTTTAAAAAAAATGTATTTATTTAATAAATAATTAAACAATTTATTTATTTATGTGATCTCTATAAGTTTAACTGTTTTTCCTTTCCTTAGCTTTAGGGTGTCAGGAGTGCCTGAGGAATGTCACATATATCCCATGGGGAGGTGTTGTGCTTCTGCTTCACTTCTGCTCTGTCCTCAGCTTGCCTTCCATTTCCTTATCGTTGCTGCCCACAAGGAGGGAAGAGACAGGCTTTGGCCCTTGGGAGACATTCTCTGGCTTCTGGGAGTCCCCAGTGTGGTCTCCTTAAGACTTGCTTTCTGGGGGCGCCTAGGTGGCTCAGTGGGTTAAGCCTCTGGCTTAGCTCGGGTCATGATCTCAGGGTCCTGGGATCGAGCCCCGCATCAGGCTCTCTGCTCGGCGGGGAGCCTGCTTCCCCTTCTCTGCCTGCCTTCTGCTCTGCCTACTTGTAATCTCTCTCTCTCTATCAAATAAATAAATAAGATCTTTGGGAAAAAAAAAGAAGTGAAATTAAAAAAAAAACAAAACAAAACAGGAAGGTCTTTGAGAGGAAGAGGACTTAACAAACTCCCGTGAATGCATACCGGGTACAAAGAGTCATTTCTTAGCATTTCCTGTGGCTAGATTTGGGGATCACGGCTGATGAAGGATGAGAAGGGCAGGATCAAGCCTTGCCTCCATCATCCTTGAAGCCTCCCGCCTTGTCTGCCCAAAAGCCTGTGAGTTGGGGGACTTTGTAGGGTTTGCCTATTTCAGCTCGGGGCCATAGATGATTGCTTGCCCTGTGACTTTCTCTGCACTCACATCTCTGCTTTATTCTTCAGACCCTTGGTCAGGATGTATGTGCCTACTTCTGGCCTTTTCTATGGCCCGCATGCTGAGAGCTCACCCAGGGGACAGCCTCACAGATTGGGTCTGGAGTTCCTGAGAAATATGGTTACTTAGTACTTGTTTCTCAAGGTCTAAGGCCAAGATACAGAAACGTTCATTACCTTCCTTTACAGGAGAAATAGCCCTGGATGTTTGAGTCCATTTCCTTCTGCCTGCATTCTTAACGGTGGAATGTGGAAATCTTTCGGAAAATGTGCAGTTTCTTTTCTTCCTTCCTTTCTGGAAGGAAGGATGGGCCAATAAGAGTTCGCCCCACCTTTTTGCTCTGTCAACTTAAGAGTCATTCTTGTTGTCTATAGAGTAACTTTGAGGTTTCGGGGGAACACAGGTTGGATCAGGGTTTAGAATAAGAGTTTTGGAAGAGGGGCGCCTGGGTGGCTCAGTGGGTTAAAGCCTCTGCCTTCGGCTCAGGTCATGATCTCAGGGTCCTGGGATCAATCCCCGAGCCCCGCATCAGGGAACCTGCTTCCTGCTCCCCCCAGCCCCCCACCTGACTCTCTGCCTACTTGTGATCTCTGTCAAATAAATAAATAAAATCTTTGAAAAAAAAGAGTTTTGGAAGAGAGGGAGCTGGTGCAGGGGCCATTCATGAAGTCACACTTGTTAGCACACTTGGACACTCCCGCCCCGCATGAATTATTCATTTTGCTGCCTTCGTTGATAATAGCCACAGTGTTCAGGATCTCAGACTGTCTTTTGATATATCCTTTTGCTAAAAGGCTACATATCAGCAGTCTCATTGGATTCAGAAGCCAATTCAGCATGCCATGCATACCATTCGAGAAGGAGGGGGGGAATCTGGCCTGCTATGAAAATGTCATGCATGCTTAAAATGACAAAAGTTTGTTGCAAGCCATGGCTGCCAGTACGCTTTAATTCTTGTTCTGGAATCTTCAAAGCAAGTTCCATTGGAAGGGTTTTCATTTTCAATAAGAAAACTCGCCGAATTACTTGGTTTGTTTTTTAACATCGAAATTGGTAAATTGGGAATGCAGAATATCCAAAATGTAGAGTGAAGGCAGTGTGTGTATTTTTTTAAATTGTGGCAAAAAAAAAAGATACCGCATAACATGGAAAATTTACCATTTCAGCCATTTTTAAAGGTCTGTGGTACAGTAGTGATAACTATAGTCACATGGTTGGGCAACAGACCTGTAGAACTTTTCCATCTTGTGAAACTGTAAGTCTGTACCCATTCAACATCTCCCCTCTCCTCCTACCCACCCCTAGCCCCTTGCAACCACCTTTCAGCTTTCTGTTAGGAGGAATGTCTTCGTGCCTGGCTTATCTCACTTTGCCTGATTGTAGCATGTGACAGGATTTCCTTCCTTTTTAAGGCTAAATAATACTCCATTGCCTGCATAGACCGCATTTTATTTATCCATTCATCTGTGAAGGTAGTGTGTCCTTTCATAAGGTGTTCTTATGAAAGCTTTTCTTGGGAGTTAAAGCAACCGAACCCCAGGGAACGTAGAAAAATCCAATTTGAGTCCGTCATGCTGAGCAATAGAACTTCTGTGATACCTCATATCAGACTTTCATACTGGCCAAACCTGGAATTTCTTCAAGCGGAATTCTAGCATAAGTGGTTTAGGTGCACCTTGCCCCCAGTACCCCTCCCTCCTGTGCCCACACACACTCCTCTTAGAATTAAAAGTCCGTCAGACTGTCCTTAGGGAGAGGGTGATAAACGGTGGCGTTTTCTCCTCAAGTTGAGCTTCACTGACCCTCTAGAGGAAAGAGATAAGGGGAAAGGGGTGGGGTGGGAAGGCAGCTGTTGCAGCAGTGGAAGGATGGCTGACCTATGAGCTCATTAGGGTTACTAATGGGTTCCCTTTCTGGACTCTCGATTTTTCTCACACATCAGCTTCTCTGGAGTCCAGCCCTGACTCAAAGTTGAAGCAGCTCTGGCTAGAGCAAAACCACACCAGCAATCTGCTCTGTGGTCTGGGTTTAATCTAAATGTTACCAGAGCACCAGAAGACAAAGGTTTGACTTGAAAGAACAAACAGCATGGTTTGGGAGACTGAATTGTGCCGTGTTACTTTCGCTTTTTCTTGACTTTGGTTCTTCCTCTGAGCAAAAGGAGGAGGCAGATGAGGAGGCCTGATTGGGGTTGTGGCCGGGCTCCCTGTCCTCACAGATGCTATGGCGGCAACAATTTCCTGTCTTCCGCAGGTACGAGTTGTGAGGCTGAGCCTTTCCCCCTCCCTGTCCCTTTATTATTCTTGGATAAGGGTGAGCAGCAACAGAGGGTGGGAATCCCCCTTTTCTTTTTCTTTTTTTAAAACTTTTATTTATGTGACAGACAGAGATCACAAGTAGGCAGAGAGGCAGGCAGAGAGAGAGGAGGAAGCAGGCTCCCCGCTGAGCAGAGAGCCCAATTTATTCATTTGACAGAGAGAGACCACAAGTAGGCAGAGCAACAGACAGAGAGAAGGGGAGAAGCAGGCTCCCTGCTGAGCAGAGAGCCCGATGTGGGGCTCGATCCCAGGAGCCTGGGATCACGACCTGAGCCGAAGGCAGAGGCTTTAACCCACTGAGCCACCCAGTCCCCTCCCCCCGCCCCCCGCCTTTACCTTTTCCCTGTTGCCAGCCCCACACGCAGAGTGAGTGTTCTCCATTCTGTCACTGAAAATTCTCCCCCCCCCCCCCCGCACCGGCCCACACTAAGGGGACTGGGGGAGCACCTTGCCTGTCTCTGGAACTTCTTGGCCCTCCTCCTAGGAAAGCCCAGCAGGGTGCTGTTGGGTGGGTGAGGGCAGGAGAAAAGCCTCTAGAAATGCCTGGCAGCTTTAAGGAGAGACCTAAGGTGTCAAGGGGAAATGCTTGTCTGCTTAAAATATGGCTCCCTGGAGACCCCCAACCCATGGCACGTCAGCCATGGTGGCCAGGTATGTGGGGGAGGAACAGGGAGGACTAAGGGCCAGGTGTGCAGCTCTGTAGCAGTGACCGCTGGCTCTGGCCTGCTTCTCGAGATGGATGCTGGGGAGGAAGTACACACTCAGGTAATTGGTCAGCAAGGTAGTCAGCTGACTGATTTTCAGATGTGAGTCATGTGAGGGCCCTGAGGGATCCCTTCCCCAGGGTGAGGGATCACTTTGGGATGGAAGTCAAGGACTTTCTGTTTTGTGGGTGACGATTTGGAGACGTGAAGAAATATTTTTAAAACATTTTTAGTGAGTGCATGTGTACGGCCTGTGAAAATAACTTTATACTGGTGATTCCGTCTCCTCACATTTTTTAATGAAAATCTCCCAAGTCTACCACAAAGTTGAAAGACTTTTATCATGATCACACATATGTCTACCACCTGGATTAGTAATAGCATTTTAAGATACTTGCTCTATCAAATATCTAACCATCTAGTTGTTCATCTAGCCATGCATTAGCCCATTTTATTTTCTGATGTGCTAAAAAAAGGTTTACCCCTACATGCTTCTGCGTTATAAGTTGAGTATTTGTTTTTTAACTTTTTAAGGTAAAACTTGTATACGGTGAAATGCACAAATCAAAAGTGTAGAATGCAGTATTTTCTCTTTTTGTCATATTTTATCTAACTAAGCTTCTAGTTCTAGTCACAGAATTTCTATAAATTATTTAAGAAGTGCAGTTTTTTTTAAATGTTGATTTTATTTATTTATTGACAGAGCTCAGGCAGGGGGAGCGACAGGCTGAGGGAGAGGGAGAAGCAGGCTCCCCACTGAGCAGGGAGCCCAATGTGGGGCTTGATCCCAGGACTCCCCATGACCATGAGTTGAGCAAAAGACAGACACTTAACTGACTGGGCCCCCTAGGTGCCCCTGTGCAGTTTTTTTTTTTTAAAGATCTGTTCTTTCTAGAGAGAAAAAGAGAGCATGCACGCACATACACACACGCATACACATGAGTGGGAAGGAGAGAATTTTAAGCAGACTTCCCACCCAGCGCAGAGCCTGATGCAGGGCTCAGTCCCTCAACCCTCAGATGATCTGAGCCGAAACCAACAGTCAAACCAAGAGTCGGATGCTTAACCGACTGTGCCACCCAGGTGCCCCAGGAAATACAGTTTTGAGAGTAGCTGGGAATGAGACCATAGGAGGAAAATATCGTAAAGATTATGCTCACTGTAACATGAAGTTTGTTCTTTTACTGCCTCTGGCCCTTCTCTTAGTTCTTTTCCCCTCTCACTCCCCACTTCTCCCACCACACACTGGGCAGAGAAGAGACTAAAGCAATGGATTGGTGAAGATTTTGTTTTTTTTTAGGATCCACAAGTGAAGGGCTGGCTAAGAAGTGACTCCTGGCTTTTGCCCTCTGCCTGTTGGCAGCCACTCTCCTCCACCGTTCCTTTTCTTAAGATATTCAGGGAGACACTGTCTAGTCCACACAGTTCACAACCAACAAAAACTGTCCCTCCATTTGGTGTGGCCATTCTGTGAAGTCCCAGCAGACTGTTGAACGTTTACTTGGGGAGAGAAGATTTGGGTATGTGATGGGTCATGAAAGATCAGGATAGTCCACGTAATGAGAATTCACTGGCAGTGGGTAGTTAGGGAAGGGTCCTGGATGAGTACCTGCTTTGACGTGGTTCTGTGTGGATGGAGAGAAGGGGAGAGGGCTTTTAAGGTTCCTGTGGATTGCTCACAGCAGGCATGCTTTTTCCTTCCATCCTGGAGAACTGATGGCAGATTTGAGGAGGTCTTGACAGATAATGCTGGAAAAGTCAGTCTTCACGATTATGTTGGGCCGTAACTGATGGACATTTTAAAAGACCTGGACAGGGATAGTCTATAGTTCCCTGGATTTGTTTCCATTTCTCACCTGTGGTTAACAGAAATCATACTGTACTAGGGTTTTTTTTTTTTTTTTTTGGCCAAGAATGGCATCCGTTTCCCAGTTGATTGGATAAAGAATTTGTGTGAGTTGTTTCCAAATAAGTTGATGAGACATGATGATCAAGCAGTCTGCGTGGCATAAATTTTTGATCTGAAGGTTTCAAGCAAGGGTCCCCTTTTCATGAGAAGATGGAAGAGTCGTGCTCCTTTTATTAATGGGGCTCTGGTCTCTCTTGAAACCACAAACCAACCAAAAAGGCCTGGCAGCATTTCTTGTGTATAGTTACTCATCTTAAATGTTGCAAAAAACCGAAGGGATAGGAAAACCAGAAAAGGGGAGGGGAGAAGTTGGTGATTTCGGAAATCCAGTGACTAACTGCTTGTGCTGACTAATACCAGTGGACTCATAATGAGTAACAATAGTGAATTTAGAAGGGATATAAGTAGAAGGAGAGCTATTTAAAGGTTGCTTTAATACCAAAGACCGCTGAATTGGTCCCACAAGTAAGGATTCCCTTTGGGAAATTTGGAAATAGTTCATCTAGTTCACCCCTCCAAAGTTCTGTCTCTCCTTTATCTCCAGGAGTCATCTTGAGGAAGTTAGATACCGGTTCTTGCAAGTATGGCTCCTTTCCCACTTTGCTTCTTGGGGGGACAGTTCTGGGCACATGAGCTTGTTTTTGTGGTTTTGCATTGAAGAAACGCCAGAGGTGTCCATTGAGAAGGAGAACGACCAATTGATTAAAAAAATGTTGGTAGTGGTGCCTGTGAACTAGAAATAAGGGTTTTCTGGAATTTATTTTCTCAATTTTTGTTTCTAATCATGGCATAAAAACACAAGACCTGACCAACCTGTCCTTTTTAATCACAATTTTTAAAGTTGAAAATGATAGCAGATAAATAGAGCAGCAATACAACTGACCAAAAGGTACAAAGATGGGAAAGTCCATTGTGGGATTTCCAGTTATCTGAGTGTCAACCAGGAAATGTTTGTATTTTTTTTTCTTTTCAATGTTGTTCAAAATGTTTTTAAGTGTTCATTTTCCTTGAAACTCCTTTTTCCTAATTCCACTTGATGCTGAGATATAAAGGGACTGGCTGTCATTTCCTGTCATGTAGGTATGTGATAGGTTGTGTTTTTATTTATTTATTTTTTGAAGATTTTATTTATTTGAGAGAGTGAGAGTGAGAGAAAGAGCATGAGCAGGGGTCGGGGCAGAGGGAGAGGGAGAAGCAGACTCCCCACTGAGCAGGGAGTCTGATGCACCCTCTGCCTTTGAGGGCTCTATCTCTGAGATGGTGACCTAAACCAAAGGTAGACAGTTAACCAACTGAGCCACCCAGGTGCCACTCCCCCCATTTTATTTTTATTGATACTAATAATTGACTGGTCTCTTGTACTAATTAGACTTAAAATCCTTGCGGCCAAGGCCATCATGTGGGTCATTACTACAATATCAGCACCCACCTAACCCCATGCCTAGCACATAGTAGTAGGCACTTACTTGTGGATCAAAGAAGAAAATCATGAATCCTACATTAAAAATGGATTTATCTAGGTAGTGTCTTGGGGATTATGATATCTTACAGATTTTTTTCTTGAAAAAGATCTCAAACTCCCTTAAATCTAGAACATGACTGCATATTCAGTTTTAAGCTAAAATCTTTTTATTTATTTATTCGACAGACAAAGATCAAAAGTAGGCAGAGAGGCAGGCAGAGAGAGGAGGAAGCAGGCTCCCTGCGGAGCAGAGAGCCAGATGTGGGGCTCAATCCCAGGACTCTGGGATCATGACCTGAGCCGAAAGCAGAGGCTTTAACTGAGCCTCTGAGCTACCCAGGCGCCCCTAAGCTAAATCTTTGAGTTTATTTTCTCATTGCTTTTTTCTTTTGAAAGTTTAATTATTTATCTTTAGGAATCTCTACACCCAGTGTGGGGCTCGAACTCACGACCCAGAGGTCAAAAGCCTCATGTTCTACCAGCTGAGCCAGCCAGGCGCTCCTCCCATTGTTTTTTCTGTTATATTTTGTTTCTCTCAGTATTTGGGACTGCCAGGCATTAAGGTTACTCATACATTTTAGAAGTGTATATACAGATAATACACAATTTATAATCCGTATTTTAAATTATATTAATATCAACATATATATTATAAATATATATGGGCATTTCCCTCTTTTAGTATAAGAAAAACTCAAAAGGCATGAATTTGAACGGCATGAATAAAGAAGACGAAACCTCAGTTTGCCCAGAGAAGATATTATCTGAAGGTCTTTGAACAATTAATTGAATGGGATATTTATTTAAATAAATTCAAGTCTATAGGCAAGGTCATGAGCAATTTTGCTTTTTGAAGAAATCTAATGGTTTAGAAATAATGAATTGACATTCTTATTAAAGCATATGAGTTTCTCTCACTTTAATTTCTTCAACATAAAAAAGCATATCCTTGCACGTAAAGCTGGAGATAGTTTAATTTTGTCTTAAATTTAGCAGGCTTATTTTTCAGCTAGAGGTGCTGAGAGCAGAGTCATGAAATACCATTCCCTCCAAAGTGGTGGTTAATTTAGATGAAGTTTTGGAGCAGCAGAAGAAACATACTGTAGAGCTTGGTGCTTGCTGTCTTTAAGGAAAATCTCATCTAGAAATTTTGCTTTCACAATTAGAGCAAATTGTTTCTTTAAGGAAATAGTTTGTAAGATCCAATTTGGTTATTGTGCTCTATCCTTTATAGATTTTGTTGCTTATACGAGAATAAGAAACAAATAGAGAGAGGGTTTTATATGGACATTTGATTCAAGAGTTGCCTTGGGCTTTTGCATGCCACCTTAAATCTAAATTATGGGCATCTCATGTTTTTATGTCTGTTGGTTTGGGCTGTGGCCAGGTGTTAAATCCATTGTCTATTTTCTGTAGAATCACTATTTCCAGTTCATTCTGAAGTACTATAAAGGTTCATCCTGTAACATTCAGAGATCGAATGCTTTCCAATCTTATCTAAGTTCAGAACTTTGGAAATAGGTTAGTGAACAGCATGACTCTATTTTCATTTTGATATATAAGCACCCGCAAAGGGGTTTAATCCTTTAAAAAAAATCACATTAGTGATGCTTGAAATATCTTTCCTAAAATCAAACTTCAGAATGGAATGGAACTCAGCGTTTTGGGTTTATTCTAGCTTCTCAGCAGAGAGCAGTGGCAAGGAGCACGGGTGACAGATGTTTTGCAAGGAGGTTACTGAATGCACCAGGAAATGCTGCAGATAAATAAGATGGAAGTGCAAAAGCCATACTGTACTGGAACTGGTGGACTCCTAGGTATTTGCAGGAGGATGGGAAGTTTGTGTGTATGTGTGAGTGATTTTGTTATTGTTGTTCTTCTTGTCGGTTTTTTTTTTTAGAGAAAAAGTGGGGAAGGGGCAGAGGGAGAGAAAGTGAATCCCAAGTAGGCTCCACACCCAGCACATGAGCCCTATGCAGGGCTCCCATCTCACAACCTTGAGATCATGATCTCAGCAGAAATCAGGAGTTGGGATGCTTAACCAACTAAGCCACCCAGGCTCCCCAAGGTTGGGAAATTTTTTTCTTTCTTTAAAATATTTTACTTATTTATCAGAGAGAGAGCGCAAGCGAGCACTGGCAGGCAGAGTGGCAGGCAGAGAGAAGCAGGCTCCCCACTGAGCAGGGAACCTGAATTGGAACTCCCAGGACCCTGGGATCATGACCTGAGCCGAAGGCAGCCGCTTAACGAACTGAGCCACCCAGGCATCCCAAGGATGGGAAGTTTTTAATGTCACCACTAAAGGGCATGGGTTGCTTCAGACTTATAGAAGAGGGTGTGGCACAAAGTAAGAGCTCAAGAAATGTGTTGAATGATGGAATTCATTAAACCTTACCTTAAAATTTTGGAATGCTAATGAAGCATGAATCTTGAAAGAAGACATTTCAGTAAAAAAAAGCAAACAGGGATGCCTGGGTGGCTCAGTTCATTAAGCGGCTGCCTTCGGCTCAGGTCATGATCCCAGCGTCCTGGGATCGAGTCCCACATCGGGCTCCTTGCTCAGCAGGGAGCCTGCTTCTCCCTCTGCTTCTGTCTGCTTCTGGCTGCCTGTGCTCTCTCTCTCTCTCTCTGACAAATAAAAAAAAAAATCTTAAAAAAAAAAGCAAACATTGTTTTATGGAGTGAGAGTCAAGCCATGGAATCCATTGTACAAAGATGGTGCCCATTGATGCTATAAAATAGGCTCAAGAAAAATTGCTGTCAGGTGTTGATGGAAGGGAGGTGAGAGGTGTCTCTGGTCACTGAAAAAAATACGGCGCCATCTAGTGGAACCATTTTACTAGTGGCGTGTTTTGTGTTAAATACTTTTAGAAGATTTAGGTTCTTCATAAAATCTATAAATGATTTTCTTTCTCAGAGACTGTTATTGTTTTAGAGATTTTATTTATTTATTTGACAGAGAGAGATTACAAGTAGGCAGAGAGGCAGGCAGAGAGAGAGAGTGGAAGAAGCAGGCTCCCTGCAGAGCAGAGAGCCGGATGTGGGACTCGATCCCGGTACCCTGAGATCATGACCTGAGCCGAAGGCAGAGGCTTAACCTACTGAGCCACCCACTAACACCCAAGAGTGTTATTTTTTAAGGTTTTATTTATTTATTTGAGAGAAAGCATGAGTGGGGGGAGGGGCATTTTACTCCCCCCCCCAATCTTTTTTTTTTTTTTTTTAAGATTTTCTTTTTAAGTAATCTGTGCATCCAACCTGGGGCTTGAACTCATGACCCTGAGATCCAGCTCTACCAGCTGAGCCAGCCAGGCATCTCTTTTTAAAAAGATCCCCCCCCATCTATTAAATTTATTAAAATCCCTTTTATATTTGCCAGGTGCTTTAGAAAGTTCTACTTGTTTTGAAAAGGAGTGAGAGGCAGGAATGAATCTTTGACAATTTTCTCATTTTACTTAACAGAAAATGGAGTCATAGGGGAGTTTTATATTTTGCCTTTACTTGAATAGCAGTTTCATGCACACTGGAAGGTGGAAAAAAGGACGACAGATTACATAGCAATTGAAAAGTAAACCTCATTTTACCAACATTTTTTTATTAGGACAGTAACTGAAATTTAAAAGACAAATCCTAAAATTTTATACTGTTGAATAAATCAAATGTTTTATTCCTCAAAAGTTGGTATCTTCAATGCTTTCAAATGCTCTCAAAATGTGTCCCATATTTACCTAGTTTTTGTAAGCAATAACTATCAATTTCAAGAGTTTTAAAGTCACTTTATGCTGTTTTGTTTATAGAAACAAATATTTGTATTACAAGATACTTTAAAAATACAAGTGATTTTTTTTTTGGTCCTTAAACATGTTATTTTGCTCTCCAATTAATGTAATGGTTTGAGGAATCATGATTAAGTTAGATGCTGTGTAGGAAAGATGAAAATGACAAGTTGAGGGACACAGTGTGAAGTTTATTTTACTGGTTTATGGCTTCATTATCCAGAATACTGCCTTTTGCGCTACGTGAGTATCTCTTGAATCTAATGACCACAGTGAATTCTGATGTACCTGAAAGCACTGGAAAGGTCTAGAATTTCCACAGAGGATATAACATTTTCCTTTAGCGCTGCCCCCACACCCACCTTTCTCAGATCAACTCCAGTGTGGAGGTGCCATTTGAAATGAAACTGCCTTGTAAACAAAGAGGACTGACACAGGAAGTCCTTCCTTGGCCAATGGAAGACTAGCTTATTAAGAAAACTCATCATCAGGTTGATGTTGGCATGAGCAAAGGATGGGTGATTTGAAGATGCCAACAACAGTCTTTTGAACTGTGGTCTGCCCATAAAGCAGCCAAGCTTGTGGAGGTTGTGGGACTTTGGGAAGCCAGCGTGTCTGCTCTCTCAGAATGCTTCACTTGACTGGGAAGTACCATGGTGCTGCCCTTCCATGAACTATGTGACTGGACCTTCTACATTTTTTGCTCAATCCAAATTATTTGAGAGTTAAACACAAAGCAGAATTGCCCGCTGTTAAGGCAACCTAGAGAGGTAGAGAAATTGGTGTTTCAGGTTTCTAATCTACTATTAGGAACCCTTCTCTCATTTCCTTGATCCCAGGCAACCCAAAGTGGGTAGGCACTTTAAGTTTCTTCTCACCTCGTAACCTCTTGGCTGACAGAAATAAATAGTATGTAGTATTTATTCATATATGTAGCTGTTAGCTATTACTCCTTATGGCTAAAGTAGTTGAAACTTAACCAAACTTTGAGGAGGTGATAACGGAAGGGCACGGACTTAACCATTTTAGCTTTGTGAACATTCAAGCAAGTGAGCAATTTGCTGCTGCTTGTTTGCTACCCACACTGGGGCCAGCCCTGCCAGTGTCTAATCACGTGAGAAACATGCAAAGTAAATCTTAGAAAAACTACTTATTATAAATATGGTTTCCTCTGGAAGACAGGAAGCAAGCATTTGTCAGACCTGTGACTAAAAGAAGACATTTCCAAACGAAGCCGTCCTAGATAGATTGTATGCCGTCTTGCGAACGGAACTCAAGAGCCACGTGTCCACATTCTGAAGGCTATGGGAGAGATCAAGAACTTGCCCGTTTGGCTCTATGCTTCTAGTTCTAGAAATTTGTAGATCTGTGTGTCCATTCTGGACTGGGGCCTTAAATGATTTTGACATTAAAATACAATTTTTGTGTTAATGTTTAACAAGATTGTGATTATTTTTCATGTACCTCCATATGTTATTCTGATGGCTTGAGTTTAGCATGAAGCATTTTCCTCCAAGTGCACACGTTTTTGCATTTTTATTTTTTTAAGTAAGCTCTGTGCCCAGTGTGGGGCTTGAACTCACGACCCCAAGATAAGGATCACGTGCTCTACTGGCTCAGCCAGCCAGGCACCCTGTCCTTAAGCATTTTTAATAGCATTTTGGTTCCCTTTTCTATATTTTTTCTCTTAGAGTCAGTGTGAAAAATTGTATTGGTTCTTCTTGCCGTTGTTAATAAGTAAACATTTCTTTGTTCTTTCTTTTTTCCAAGTAGGCTCCACGCTGGAGCCCAGCGTGGGGCTTGAACTCATGACCCTGAGATCAGGTCTGGACTGAAACCAAGAGTCAAACCAAAGGCTTAACCGACTAGGTCACCCAGGCTCCCCTCTTTGTGCTTTTTAAGGAGAACTTCCTAAAATGGTGCAAGTCAGACATTTTAAGCATAGCGTTGAAGTATGAGGAAGCCAGTTGGAGTGACAAAGGAGGGGTTCATGCTCCGCTTAGAAATCCCGAGACATCAAATATCACTTGGCAGGCCTTTTGTACAGTACTTAGTGTAAACCCACTTAACTGCGAATGAATTTTCTTTGACTCTCTCAACATAGCTGCTTTGTTAACTTTGGACTACAGTAACAGTTATTCGGTTTTTAAAAATGGACTTTCACCACTGCAAATCAAGAATCCTTGAAGCAGTTATAGGATAAGGCTCTTGTAACCAACAGGCTGTTCCACTGTCCCTTAGGTCGGTCACTGCTCTATGCTTGAGTCCTTACGTTCTGTGGGTGAGCGGTCTCTCTGTTTCTGTGTAGTTCTTGGTGCTTAGTCAGTGTTGGATAGTCTGTGGCTACATTGGGTTCCCAGAGGTAATATGGAGTCAAAGGCTTATGAAAGAGTCTGTAGAGTGTTTAATAAATGGTAAGGCTTTCTCTGGATTGGAATTTATGAAAAAGACATTTTTCTTCATGGATGCTAAATCCTGCATGTTTTTAAAAGAGGCCTGGTTGGGGCTCAATTTGTTTTCATGACTTTTCCTTTGTTATTATTTGACAGTGTTACAGAACGAGGCCTTTGCTGCTATGTTAACTTGATTGTAATTTGTATGTGTCACAAAAGGACATGCTGTTCTTCATCAATACTAAATCAGAGCACTCTTTACACCTTGAATTTTCTTTAGTCAACACCTTGCACTCAGCTGTGGGCTAAGTGAGGGTGTTGAGATGAGCTATTTACCCTATGAGGCGTCTGGAACAGCTTCATACCTCGCAAAAGAGTTTCCAGCCTATAAGAAGATGGATTCTATCTTAAGACAGGCCTTGGCTAATAGGAGAGAGGTTTGTGGGCCTCTGGGGAACGGAGTTCCAGTGATTTGATTCAAAGAAAGGGGAGGGAGGGATGTGGTCCTGTTCCATTTTGGGGTGAACCAGGTGTCTAGGAAGTTTTCCTTTAAGCCTGCTTTTACTCACTTGTGTCATTTTTTAAAACCTTGCTCCCTCTGACCCTTCTCAGGAACCACATATTAAATGATAAGTATATTTGGTAATTAAATACTTGGCCTAGAGAGAAGTAAAAGCAGTTGCTGTTTTCAGAAGAGAAGCTAGGTGTTTCAGAGTTTGCTAGATCCATCCCTCCTTTTTTTTTTTTTAAACAGGTGGCGAAACTGAGTCCTGAAAGTTCGTGACAACCTTGAAGTTCTACCAAGAACTGAAGTAGCATATGGCTCATCTAGAAGGTAAAGATGAGAAGAGCTTCTGCTTGATGGGCACTTTCTCTTTTTTTAAAGATTTTATTTACTTATTTGACAGAGAGAGATAGAGAGAGAGATCACAAGTAGGCAGAGAGGCAGGCAGAGAGAGGTGGGGGTCTGGGAAGCAGGCTCCCTGCTGAGCAGAGAGCCCGACGTGGGGCTCGATCCCAGGACCCTGAGATCATGACCTGAGCCGAAGGCAGAGGCTTAATCCACTGAGCCACCCAGGTGCCCCTGATGGGCACTTTCTTGAAGAGAAATACTTTTGCTCAGCTTGGTGAGTATTACCCTTCTGATTACATCACTTACGATTTAAAAAAATATGTTAAACTTACATTGAAAAAATCCATATGTTGCTTTTAAAATGGGGTCTTTCGGTAGCATTTAGATCTATCCATATGTTACGGTTTAGGCCAGATTAACCAGCCAATTTCAGATGTGTTTTTTTGGAAAGCTTAGATGTATAATCACTCGAAGTTTCTGTCAAATCACAGCTTATAGAAGCTATTTCCAAACGGCCTTTCATTTACTGGTTAAATTAAGGCTGCTCCTCGGGGCACCTGGCTGGCTCAGTGAGAGGAGCGTGCTACTCTTGATCTCAGGGTCATGAGTTTGGGCCCCACGCTGGGTGTAGAGATTACTTGAAAAAAAACTAAAAAAAAAAAAAGAGAGAGAGAGAGAGAGATTCTTCTTTGAGAAAGAGATCAGGGCGGGCCAGCCTTCTCTGAGGCTCCCTGTGTCCTGACTGTTTCCTTTTTGCTGTCCCTCTGTTCGAATGTCCCGGGGCTCTTGGAGGGCCCAGGGGCTCAGGGCCAGGGGAGGAATCCCACCAGGCAGCTCCATCCTCCTCCCACATACTACTGGAGAGTCACAGTGACCACATCACCTGCCAGCAAGGCTCTCCTAGGGTTCTGATCTGTCACTGGGGTAGAGAATTCTTGTAACAAATGAAGGACTCCTTTCTTTGGGAAGAAGCTCAGAAAGTGACATGGGTAATATAAACTTCTAGTTGCAATCCATGTTTAAGGTCAGAGGAGAATATGGGAGTTTTTTCTCCTTCATTCTCATGGGAGAGGTGTTAGCACCTGTTGTGTGCCAGGCTGTAAAAAGTCTGACCATGTTTTTTAAAGATTTTACTTATTTTGACCGAGAGAGACACAGGGAGAGAGGGAACGCAAGCAGCAGGGAGCTGGTGAGGGAGAAGGAGGCTCCCCGTTGAACAGGGAGCCCGATGTGGGGCTCGATCCCAGGATGCTGGGTCATGACCTGAGCCGAAGGCAGACACCTAACAACTGAGCCACCCAGGCGCCCCAAAAGTCTGACCATATTTAAGTCCATAGTGTGACAGTGTGAGGTAGAGATTATGGCCTTATGTTAGGTATGAGGTCATAGATACTTAGGAGAGGTGTTCAGGACAGTCACATGCCTAAGATCACACAGTTAGTAAACAGTAGAGGTTATTGGTTAGTTCTGCTTGTCTGTTTTCACCAACCTATTCTAAGAAAAAAATAACGAAGTAAATGAATGTTTGGTTTGCTATTCCCTTTCTTACTTGTATATATCAGTGTGAATAATAACATAGTCGTCTTTCAAGGCATATATTTTTGGTTTTGCACAATTTCTGTCTGATAATCAAACTGTGTGTTTATTAAAGTGTTTTTGAAGTTGCACTATATGTCATAGACTCTGCTAGGGGCTCCGGATACCGCAGGAAATGTATATAAAAATAAGTATCATTCTTACCAAGTCCGGCGATAAAACTAGAAGGTTTATCTGTGCATATGTCATCATGTTCTTTCTTGACTATCAAGGTGTTGAAACAAAGAGCCCAAGATTAATTGTTATTTTCCCATTGACTCAACAGAATTACTAAACTAACTGGGTACTTCTGAAGGTTACTTAGCCAGCTCCTGAGGGTCTGGGGGAAATGCAAGCTAAATCATTCTTTTATTAACAATTTTTATTTTTTTAAATTATTTTTATTTTTTTTTAAAGAATTGATTTATTTATTTGACAGACAGATCACAAGTAGACAGAGAGGCAGGCAGAGAGAGAGAGGCGGAAGCAGGCTCCCCGCGGAGCAGAGAGCCCGATGCGGGGCTCGATCCCAGGACCCTGGGATCATGACCTGAGCCGAAGGCAGAGGCTTTAACCCACTGAGCCACCCAGGCACCCCTCTTATTAACAATTTTTAAGGAGGGAGGTGCCGTTAAGCTTTTAATGTAGCTGTTGCTTTAGACTCGGACAGCTGTGATGATGAGAAATGATTTTCTGTCCCATTAGAGCTGGCTGGTATAAATGCGTGTTTTGAGCTGAATACATTTGGAAATCTTAATTTCTCTACCTTTGACCAAAATAACCATCCTTCAGAGGTTTTGAATTGACAAGCAGAGAGCCCCGGCAGATGGTCGGACACCTGTTTGGTGCCGGTGTGGTTGGAATCCTCCTCCTCACTGTGGTGACCAATCTCTGACGTTACTCCTGTTTCTCTGTCCCAGACTTTGTTCAGTTAGTGCATCTTTGCAATGTGGTTTAGAAGCTTCTAGGAACATCTCTTCTCTTCTTCTTTCAGCTTCCTCATAGGTGTCTTAACTTTTTTTTTTGTTCCAGAACATTCTGTGCTTCATACAGAATTACATGCCTACTTTTATTTGTTGTTGTTGTTCTGTTGATTACTGTGGAGAAGGTGGGCCCCATGGTGTAATGGTCAGCACTCTGGACTCTGATTACTGTAGAGAAAAGAGCCTGACCTCCTGTTACAATAGAATTACCAGACTTGAGTCTGTTTTATCAAGCTCTCCCATATGGGAATTTACCACCTGTAAAGCTACGTTCACCTCAGGTCACTGGCTGTATGTTTGCATTTATGCCTTGAAAGTAGAGGGGGGAAATTCGAGACCCTTTAAATGCTTCTGTCAGGAGAGGGCCAGTTGTTGTAGGGGAAACCTCTCCCAAAAGAATAACTTGATCAGATGTTTATAGTAAAGTTTCAATTTCTGAGATAAGTTAGAAAGAAGCTTTATCTGTGCACGTTCCTTTCTGTCCTTTCTTCACTGTGGAGGTGTTGAGACACGGAATCCTACGTTCAGTCCCTGCTCTGCAGAACTACCCAGTTTACTCAGCAGGGAACTCTTGCTCTCTCGAGTATGTCTTGCTGGTTGCTGAAGGCTGTTTCAGGGCCTTTGTGGTTCCGGGGCTGTTTCCCCCGCAGTATCTGGGTCATGCTTGGCTTAAACAATGGCTCCTTCATCTTGGTTCAACAAAGTGCCCAGGGCTGGAATCATTATTTTTTTTGCAATGTCCGTCTTTTTGTCTTAGCTCCTTGGTCTGCTACTCATGTGACGTTCTCCATGTGCCTATCTGAGATCGTGCTTCAGATATAGGACTAAAGCACTTTCTAGGTGGTACACTTCAACAACAGGAAATTTTATTTAACCACCAAAAGATCACATACAAGCATTCCTCAGGTGAAATTTTTCCATTGGCACCACTATGACTCACTCTAGTGCTGGCGGTGGTGGGTTGTGTCTTGAGAAGTCTTTAGAAGACCATGTATTTACACTCCCTGCATTTCTCCTTGGTAACTTGACACTCATTTCTATTTCTCTGTGTCATTGTTTCATGTCCGTATTCGCTACTGAAGGTCAAATTCTGTGATACCGGGAGCTGTCATCGTATTGCCTCACAGACACAGTAGCTGTCCAGTCAACACTGGCTGTTCTGTAGAGTATAAAGAGCACTTGAACTGGGACCCGGGAACTTGGGCTCCAGTCCCATTTTTGCCTCAACAAGTCTACGACCTTGAGGCAGTCACTTCCCATGTCTAGAACAGAGTCTGCTCATCTTGTGAAATAAGGCCATGGGCAGGGAGATTCTTGAGGTCGCTTTCGGCTTTATGAGTCTCGGTTTGTGTCTGACTAAATGGCGGAAGAATTGCAGCCAGTCAGTCAGTTGAATGCCACGACTTTGTTTCCATACCCGGGCTGAGTGCATGGATGTGTCCTGCCTTGGGCTGGGAATGGCTGGCCCACTGCCTTCTCGAGAAGTCTGTGCCAGAACCCGAGTCACCTCCTTTGGGACATCTGAGGGCAGTGTTTTCCAAACTTTTTCCTGTAGCAGCTGCCTTCTCTTCACAATAATAAAAGAATTAAAAAAGATGGAACATTATATGTGGGGGAGAAGCCATGTTGGCGCTTAGCCTGTCCCTGGGTATATGCTGTGTATAAGAGGGAAGAATCTGAGAAGGTGGTTCAGAGCGTACTCGCTCTGGTTGGAGAGGACGTAGAGACCCTGTGGCCTTCCCTGGCCAGCTCTACACTTAGACTTGACCCCACCTCCCATACCTACCTGCCACCCCCCAGTATCCCCTCTACCCCTATGGTTCCCAGCTCTCATAATAGAACAACATTCTGGCCTGGCCAGGTGATAGGCATTTGGGTGACCACAGTCACTGTACAGGCCTAAGTGGTGTGGGACGGGCCAGTCTCAGAAACAAGAAGTCTGCGATTTACCCCCTCAGCACCCTTCCCTGAGCCTCCCTGAAACTGCCCCTACTGCTCTCTGATTATTACCTCTCTGCGACAGTCTGAAAGAAAGATCCTGGATCAAATTGTCTCTTCTCTGATCCGGGAGGAGTCAAACAATCCAATAAGGTTTTTTTACACCCATTCCTAAAAAGCCCACAACCTATCCAAACACCCTGGAGTTGAAGTAGCCTCTGCAGTCCTATCGTCCTTAGTAAAACCGGATTCATGGTTTGAAACCTTCTGAAAAAGACATTTCCAGTCCCAGATGGTTTCACCGATAAATTCTAACACACATTTCAGGAAGACCTAACACCAGTTTTTAGACCATGTCTTTGAGAACAAGAGGGTAAACTTGCCAGTTTATTTCAGGAGGCCGGCGTTATTGATACCAAAGATGGTAAAAAGCAAAACAACAGTGACAAACCCACAGACCAGTATCTTCATGAACACGGACCAAAAGAAATTCTTCAAAGGATGTCAGCAGTATTAGTTGTCGAATTTATGTGTGTGGAGTTGTTCTGTTCCTCTGTCCTTTTCATGTCGGTGGGATCCGCAGTGATACCCCACCCCCTCTTACATTAGTAAGAAATGAGTTTTTTCCTTGTCAGTCTTGCTAGAGGCTTCACAATGTTGATATTGTCAGAGAACTGGCTTTTGTTTTCATTGATTTCTTTCCCCCTATTTCTTAGCTTTCAATTTCATTTATTTCTCCCCTTATCCTTAATATTTCCCCACCTTCTTGTGTTGGATGTATTTTGCACCTTATTTTCTAGTTTGTACAGATGGAAACTTCGATTAGTGATTAGAGACCCTTCTTTTTTTCTAATATAAACATTTAATCTAAATTTCCCTGGAAGCACCATTTTTAACCGCATGACACACGTTTTGTTGTGTTGCATTTTTATTTTGTTCAATACAAAAATTTTTTTCTCACTTGAGACTTTTTTTGACCCATGTTATTTCAAAGTATGTTGTATAATTTCCAAGTATTTAGAAATTTCCCTTTTCTCTGTTTTTTGTTTCTCTTTTTTGTTCTCTTTTCATTTCTAGTTTAATTGCATTATGATCAGAAGACATACTTTGTATTGTTTCAATTCTTTTCAATTTGTTTAAGTTTTATACTTCAGGGTGTAGTTAGTCTTGGTGAATGTTTTATGAGTACTTTAAAAGAATACATATTCTGTTTTTGTTACTGTTTTGTAAATTCTCAATTCAGTTGGTTGGTGGTATTTTCTATTTATTATTTCTATATATTATTGAGAGTAGAATGTCAAAGCTTTCAACTATAACTTTAGATTGATCTCTTTCTCCTTTGAATTGTCACTTTCGGCTGCCTTTATTCTGAGGGTTTGCTGTTGGGTACAACTGTATTTAGGATTGTCATGTCTTGTCAAGTTGACCCTTTTTTTTTTTAAAGATTTTATTTATTTATTAGTTAGAGAGAGAGAGAGAGAGAGCACAGGCAGACAGAGTGGCAGGCAGAGGGAGAAGCAGGCTCCCTGCTGAGCAAGGAGCCCGATGTGGGACTCGATCCCAGGACTCTGGGATCATGACCTGAGCCGACGGCAGCCGCTTAACCAACTGAGCCACCCAGGCGTCCCGACCCTTTTAACATTATGTAATATCTTTCTTTGTCGCAGGCAATGCCGTTGTCTTTGCTTTGAAGTCAATTTATTGTGTGTGTGTGTGTGTGTGTGTGTGTGTATAAAATTAGATATTTATTTTTTTTTTAACTAATCTCTATACCAGCCTAGGGCTCAAACCCATAACCCCAAGATCAAGAGTTGCATGCCCCAATGACTGGACCAGCCAGGTGCCCCCCCGCCACCCAACTCCAGCTTTCTTTGGAATGGTTGTGCATGTTAATACCTTTCCCCTCCTTTTACTTATTAACCTATCTACTAACACTGTATTTCAAGTGAGTTTTTTTTTAAGATTTTATGTATTTGAAGGAGAGAGCACAAGAGCATGAGCAGGGGGAGAGGGAGGGGGAGAGGGAGAGGGAGCAGCAGACTCCCCGCTGAGTAAAGAGCCCATTGCCGGACCCCGGGATCGTGACGCTTGCCTGAGCCACCCAGGTACCCATCAAGTGAGTTTTTGTGAAGATACAGTTGGTTCCTATTTTTAAATTCATTCTCACAATCTCTCCTTTAATTTACCTGTTTAGACCATTTTAATTGACCATAATTATTAATATGCTTGGATTTATGCCTACCATTTTATTATTGATTTTCATTCCTGTTTTCTGTGTTCTGCCTTCTTTTGAATTACTTGAATATTTCCTAGCGTTTTATTTTTAATTGATCTCTTGTGTGTCTTGTATGCCTCCTTCTATCTTTTTTTTGTGTTTGTGTGCCTGCTGTAAGGATTACAATGTCCATACTTTACAGGAGATTGAGACTCAGCATTTTACCACTTTAAGTGGACTGTGGGCACCTTACCACTCTTGTTTTGTTACATTTGTCTTAGGGTTACAGTGGCATACACTGAAAACCCCATAGACCATGTTCTAATTTTTGCTTTCAACAAAGAGCTTAAGAGGAGAAGTATAGTGTTTTATATTTACCCAGATGTTTACCATTTCTGCTGCTCTTTCTTAATTCCTGATGTTCCGTGTTATCTTGTGGTATCATTTCCCTTTTGTCTAAAGAGCTTTCTTTAGCTATCATCTTAGGGGAAGTCAGCTGCCAGTAAGTGATCTTAGTTTTCCTTCATCTGAGAGTGTCTATATTTTACCTTCATTCCTGAAAGATCTATTTGCTGGATATAGAATTCTGTGTTGGCAATTCTTTCCTGAGGAGAGCTTAAAATATATCGGGCCACTTCTCTCTCTCATGCATGGTTTCTAGTAAGGAATCCATGGCCATTTGAGTTTTTGTGCTTAGAGGTAATATGCCACTTTTTCCTCTCCCTGCTTTCAAGATTGTTTTATGTCTAGTTTTCAGCACATTTTTCTTTGGAATTATCCTAGGGGTGGTTTGCTCTGCTTTTTGAATTTGTAGATTTATGTCTCTTGGGAAATTTAGCAAGCCTTCCACCACTAGTTTGTTATATTTTGTTTCTGCAGTGCACCATTGCTCTCTTTTTTGGACTTCGTCACACAAATGGCAGACCTTCTCTTATTGTCCCCTGAACCCCTGGGGCTCTGTTGTTTTGTTTTAGATCTTTTTTTTCTCTTTGTTATTCACATTGGCCAATTTCTGTGGCTCTTTCTTCAAGTTCGTGGACTCTTCTCTGCATGCTGCGTTTTGAGCCCATCCAGGAAGATTTTATTTCAGTTATTTAATTTTTCAGTTTTAGAATTTCCAACAGTTCTTTATAGCTTCTGTATCTCTGCTCAGACTTCTGTTCTTCTGTTGCTTTCAAGATGGTTTATGATTGGTGGCTGGTATATGCTATAATTGCTCCTTTCAAGTCTTTGTCAGATAGTTCAAATATCTGTGTCATCTCAGCATTGGCATCTGTTGATTGTCTTTTCCCATGCTTAGTAATTCTGGATTTTTTCCAGGACATTTTGAATGTTATGTTATGAGGCTGTGGATCTTGTTTAAATCCCATGGAGAATGCTGATATTTTTGTTGTTGCAGGCAGTCGATTTGGTTATGTTCACAGAGTGAGTTCTAACCCAACTTTCTGTGAGCTGTGGTCCCAATGTCAGTTCAGTTGGCGAGGACTTGGCAGTGCTGTATGGACATGTCGGGTGGGTATGCCCTTTGGTGACCCATCTGGGACATTGATTGGCCTTTCTAGAATATTCTTGTAGTCTCAGGTGGGCTGTTGAGGATGAGATCCATGCATGCCAAGCTTGTGGGTGAGCCCAGGAGTTTATAAACCATTTATATGGTGCCTTTCCTGAGCTTCTCCCTCTACATAATTTCTTCAGTACTTTCCAATTCCATGGGGCTTCCCTTGGTCATTTAGCTAGGAATCTTGGGATTTCATTACTGCTCTGCCATGAACTTCCACAGCACCAAGTGACAGGAGGACAGAGAATAAAAATTGGCATGGTTTTACCCATCTCCTCAGAGCCACAGCGCCGCCGAACACAGAGGAAGGCTTTCATCCCTCAGGGGTCTGAACGGTCCTGCAGGCTCCCATTGCTGCAGGCTGCCATTGCAGGGGTTGTGACCCAAGAGAACAGGGCGAAGGAAAAAGGGTGGGGGATTTCCCCCACTCTCTGAGCATTAGTTCTTTCCTGCTCCGTGAGTCATAGCTACAGGGCATCTCCAGGCTTGCTCTCTGTCAGTTCTCTGTGCCCGCTGACGGTGTGTGGGGTTCAGGCTTGGGGCATATGGGAGGAGAAAGTCAGGGTAAACTCACTGGCAGGGGAGGTGGTATTTCGAATTCCTGTCTTTCCTAATCTGCCTGCTACTATTTACTTTTCAGAGACCTCAAGTAGCTGCTCTGTGCAGTCTCTCCAGGTTTTTATAGTCTTGTGCTGAGCAGGGAGTCCAACGCGGGGCTCGATCCCAGAACCCTGGGATCATGACCTGAGCGGAAGGCCGCCGCTTAGCCCACTGAGCCATCCAGGCGTCCCCAGTAACTGCTTCTTAATGTCACTCCGCCCAGCTTGACATCTTTGCTTGAGATCCTTAGGTCGCCCCCTTGCATCTTTTAGGAGGAAGGCAGGATCAACACTGCCAGTCATCTGATGAAATAAAAAAATTGCTTCTTTTTTTTAACTCTACGACTAAAAGTGAATGGGGAATATTTTTCTCATTACGCTATTTATTTAAATGAAAACTTTTTCAAAGACATAAGTTAATGCATCCAACACCGAAGATTTCTGAAAGCCTTTTGGTCCATCCAACTAGATAAGGACCACGAAGAGAAGGCTTACGGAGATCTGAATCCCTACAGGCACCCTCTCTGAGAAGGAAAAAAGTATTTCTTCAATGAAGATCGCTTTGTCGTGCTTCTGACCCCTGTGTGAGATACCAGAAGCTGTATGTGCTTATAATTCCTGGAGAAGGGATTAGTGGGTAAGAGTTAAAATAGTTGCATTGGAATGGGAGAGCCTGCTTCCATGAAAATTTGTCTCCTTTAGCTCAATGGTGAAAGGCGTCACCAGGGTGGGGAACGATAAAGACCTGTTATTCAGGAGGGGTGGGGAGCAGGAAGCTCTGCTGGTGTTAGAGGAGAATGGAATGTTTTAGGGAGCGGGGTTTGTCATTTCCAGGAGCAGGGCGGGCAGCACGGTAGGAAGGTCTGGCTCCAGCTGGAGCCCACTCACAGGATGTCAGGGGGAAGTGTGACTAAGGTCACGGCCATGCCACGTGGTGGGCCAGCTGGAGCCAGAGCAGGGGCCGCTGTGGCCACACATCCTGAGTTTCCATGGTCTAATGCAGTGGGTTTGAAAAGAAAGGGGGGATGCAGGATGCTGGCTGGGCGTGTGGCGTGCGTGGGCTGTTCTGTCTTAAGTGACAGTGGGCGGAGATTACAGCATTTCATCTGCTTTTCCTTTGACACCCTTTAAAGATACAACCCACGGCTTTCAAGGGTTTATGCCTGGTGTCTGCCAGAGGGCTCTTAAACCTCTTCCGATCCTTAGGAGCCAAAGGAAGAATTTCACTGGAGTACCATTTGCAACAAACCTGGAAATGGAAAAATAGATGGAAAGTTCGAAATGCTGTTCCCATGAAGCAGTTTATGAGGGGTTATTTTGACACCTGTCTTGGGGAATTTTAAGACGCTTCTGTATCTGACAAGTCTTACATACATTTCTCGTAACTTTTCTTTGGAGAAGGGCTGTTCAGGATGTGTAGCAGGTTAAATTTCAGAATTTCAGCAGCTTTCGACTGTTGTCATCCAGTTTTGACAGGCTGAATGTGCACTTAGAGGAAATGGAATGTACTTTTAGTCTCTGGAATGCATTGTACCTAAGGAACTCGGGATAGTGTATGTCAGGTTTCAGCTGTGATTAATATTTCACATATTCAGAGTTTTCAACTCTGTGCCATGCTCAAACTCTGCCTCTACTTGAACATTGCCTACTAGTTCTTGTTTTTTTTCCCAAAGATTTTAAAAATTTATTTATTAGAGAGAGAGAGAGAGAGAGCGCGCGATCACAAGTAGGCAGAGAGGCAGGCAGAGAGAGAGCCCAATGCAGCCCGATCCCAGCACCCTGGGATCATGACCCGAGCCGAAGGCAGATGCTTTAACCCACTGAGCCACCCAGGCGCCCCTAGTTTTTGATTGTAAAAATGATAAACGAGTCCCAGAAAATCAGTCCGGGGTTTTTTACCCTCCGTTTGCGAAGATTTGAGAAGGTCTCACATGCACATTTTTAATTTCTTAAAACAAAAAGCATACTACTAAAGTATGAAGTATGAATCTTTCCTCCCTTCCTTCCCCTCCCCAACAAATGATAAAATATGCTTTATGGAATGAGGAAAAGGGCTTTTCTTTACATAATGAGGTTGTTTGAATTCTAACCATTTGACTTCAGTGTCACCATAGAAACACGGGTGGGAGGCTGTGAGTAGGGCTGTTATTGTCAGACATCTCTGGCAAGGATTCATCGAAGTGTATAAAGCATTTCCTTTAAAGTACTAAGTATTTATTTAGTTCCAGTGTTCTTCCTAAAAATTAAAGACTTGCATTCCTCCTACGGAGAGAAAAGATAGACGAAATCACAATCTTTAGTTCTAGTATTTTGAATGTAATTGGCATATTCAAAATATGTGCGCTTACCTGCAAAATACGATTCCTGGAAGAGACAGGTGTCTGCTTGAGAAGCTGTGACTTCTTCAGCATTAAGAAAAAGTGGGAACCCACCCACATTTCTTGAGTGCCTCTTTTGTGCTCTCTGGGAAGCAGCAGGTCACCCATTCTGCTTCTGGTTTCTTGGAGTCAGTTTGCAGAGTGTAAAGAACGTTCATGAACGGGTTGATTGGTGTGGCTTTGGCTGAGTCGGGAATGATGAGAGAAAGAGAGAGAGAGAGAGAGAGAGAAGCTGCACAGATAGGTGTGTTTGGGGAACAGAGTTCTCAACTGAGGATGACTTTGCCCCCAGCGGACATTTGGTTGTATTTGGAGCTGTGATGGGGGTGGCATGTGGAAATGCTGTTGGCATCTAATGGGTGGTGGAGACCAGGAATGCTGCTAAACATCCTGCAATGCACAGGACAGCCCTCCCCGTCCCCCCAACAACAAATGATCTGGTTCCAAATGTCAGTAGTGCTGATGTTGAGCAACCTTGACTTAAAATTAACACAGAGAATAGCCGTGAAAGCCAAGTCCTCCCTTCTTCATGGAGATGTATGGAAGACATTTTAGCTGGAATTCCTCCATCTTAGCAAATAACTCTATCTAAAGATTATTTCTAGATAGTTCTACTCTCATGAAGTAGAAACTCTAGCTTACTAACAAAAGGATTTGCTTGTGATTTCTGGGCTCCAATTATTTTTTCGGTTTTCATTTTCAGGATACACTTCTTTTTCTCCAGTCCCAATTTCCCCCAGTATAATTATGGTTTCTATTTCTATTTGATCTCTTCACCATAGAGGTAATAATTAGCCGGTGACCATTCAGCATGAAGTATTCTTTTGTCCTGGGTATTTGGAGCCTGCGATTATATTGCCCCTGAGACTCAGATACCATCAACCAGTCAGGAGTGCTAGAGGGTGTGAGTATTGCTTAGGTCAGTACCAAGCATAAGAAATAGTAGGGTCACAAAGTCAGAATATAATGCACTGTAAGAATCTGGCTTTGTTAGCATTAAGTGGCATGAATATGTGGTTCTTGTTAAGAAAACAATGAAGTTCAATTGAAAAGAATTTTTTTTGAAGTTTGTTTATTCACTTATTTTTAGTCCTCTCTACACCCAATTTGGGGTTCGAACTCACGGCCTTGAGATCCGGAGTCGCGTGCTCTTCAGACTGAGCCAGCTGGGTGCCCCTAAATTCTGTATATCAATGTTTAGCTTATGCCTGGAGATCTGGAGATGGAGTTGCAAGACCTCAGCTGTTCAGAGGTCCTGGGCTCCCATCTGCCATCCTTTCTTCAGCATTCCAAGTGGTCATAGATTTGTAAAAGGTAATGTACCCATAGTGTCTGGCGCGATCCATCATTCTTAGACATTCTGGAACACTTACCGCTGTTTAAAATGCCAGAACACTAAAATCAATGAAGAGATAGAATGGGACTGAGGCAAGAGAAGAAACCTGGAGGCCGAGAAATGGAAGATTTGTGAAGAATGGGAAGTGTCAAATACAACCCCCCCAGGGGTGCTTTCTGCATGTCTGAAATGTATTTGAGCACCTAGCAAGTGAGAGTTCTTTAGGCACTGTGATGCAGTAGGGAGGAAGGATAGGATTTAGCTTGTATTGAAAGGGCAGATAGAGGGAACAGCACATAGAACATTCTCGTCTGTTGCTTTTATAAAATAAAACCTTTTATCGTAGTCCTAGGAGAAGAGCACACGTCTGCTTCTTAGTTTTATTTAGGAAGTGTGCTTAATTACCTGAAAAGGAAGTATCTCCACCCTCTTCAGATAATATTGTAAAAAGATTCCACCACCGCTCTTTCTACCCAAACAGAGGTGTATATGGGAATAGCATAACACGCAATTAAAATGATCTTCTCAGTTATAGACATTAACGGTCCATTTGGAAAAAAAGAGACCCCCCCCATATTGCCATTTAAAAAAATCACTGAACATGGAATCACAGGCCTTTGTTGTCATGGTTCACTGAATATTAACCTTTCACCTGCTAACAATTCAGATTCCACAGAAAAATACAAAACAGCCTCATTATTTAAAACGATATTTAGGGGCGCCTGGGTGGCTCAGTCATTTGAGCATCTGACTCTTGATTTCCGGTCAGATCATGATCTCAGGGTCCTGAAATCAAGCCCCTCCTTACGCCCTGGGTGGAGCTCCTCTCTCAGCAAGGAGTCTGCTTGAGATTCGCTGTCTGCCTCTTTTTCCCCTCTTCCTCCTCCTCAATCTGTCTCAAATAAACAAGCCTTAAAAAAAACCTCCACAATATTTAAAAGATATACCTTTGGACCTGAAAAGACTTACATATTATATTCCTTTTTATTCATTTTTCCTACTGATTTTTTTTAAACTTCCTGAGTGAGACAGAATCTACCTAAAAGCCCAAGTGATTTTTACTCAGGGACTGTTCTCTTTTTTGTTTCTCCTCAGTTTTAATCTCTCATAGAACCTTTTCCAGTTTTTTAGAAACTTGGCGTGAGTTCTAACCTTTTATCTGCTTCTAACAGGGTGGCTCTGAGAGAGGCCCTTGCCCTCTAATACCAAGTTTGTTAACTATTAGAATGAGGGAGGGGAAAAAATGGTGGCCAGCAAAATTGGCAAAGATAAACCTCGAAGCCAGTTAAAGATATGTGAAGTTCGATTATGCTGTTCTCTCAACTTTTGTGCATGCTTTTAAGAGGTTCCATAATAGAAGTATATATTTTTATTTATTTAAAGATTTTATTTATTTATTTGACAGGCAGAGATTACAAGTAGGCGGAGAGGCAGGCAGAGAGAGGAGGAAGCAAGCTCCCTGCCAGGCAGAGAGCCTGATGGCGGGGCTCGATCCCAGGGCGCTGGGATCATAACCTGAGCCGAAGGCAGAGGCTTTAACCCACTGAGCCACCCAGGCGCCCAGAAGTATATATTTTTTAAAGATCAGCAGAAATAGATAAAAGTCTTTCTTGTTCCAACACTACCTTTGGTGTTCTTAAAAGGTCAGGGGGAAGAGGCCAAGTGCAAAGGCAGGCATGGTGTGGGATCAGTTCAGGACCTGTCTTTGGTGAGTGGAAGATGAAGGGAATAGGTGTGTGTTTGAAAGGTGATCAAAGTTCCTTAGGTGTGACTAGTGAGTCCTGACCCACCTAGGCCAGGCTTGCTTTCTTTTGGGAGGGGGGGATTTTCAAAAGCGACTTAAAAAAAAAAAGTTTATTTATTTAATTAATCTCAACACCCAATGTGGGACTTGAACTCTCAACCCTGAGATCAAGAGTCACATGCTCTACCAACTTTTCCAAGGAAACCCATCTGTAGCTCATCCTCTTCAGTCCCAGGTTTTTTCCTTTCCCCTGAAAATTGGCCTGAACTTTCTGTTGCTCTGAGCAATGGTATTATGTTCCTAGACTAGAGGTAGTACCATCGCCAAAGTCTTTAATGCTCTTAGCAAGATGATCAGGAATTTCTTCAGTCCTGGCATTCCTAGGATCTGCTCATTTCTGGGACGCTTTGGTCTTTGCCCTGAAGCTCTGATTAAGTGTCTTCCTTTGGTGCTTACGTTTCTGGAGCTAACTCCTCATTATGTTGGAAGAGTTGTTTCATTTTGATGTACGGGATACCCCTTAGGTAGAACTATTTCCCGGTGTTTCTTGAAACTCACTGATTCCTCAAACATCATAGTCAAGTCCAGCCAGAGCTACTGAGGACAGAGACTTGGGGATCCATCTTAAAAACCTCAGAAATCCATTTTGGTCTATTTGTTCAAGAGATGTTCCTGGCAACCCCATGAGTATGCATGTGTGTCTCCTAGTTTTTCTGATAAGGATGGGGGCACTCTGAAGGGCAAAGACTCAGAGCCCAGGTCTTCGCCCCTTTCTGAGCCTGGAGATAGATGAAGCGCCACCTACCAGCCTGATATGGAATTGCAGTGCACTCCCCATTGACTTTGTGATAATGATTTTGTTTTTCTTGGTAAAACTCCAAATCTTTGAAGAGGGTGAGTAGGAAAAAGAGGAAGGAAAGGATTAGATTGAGATTGTGTGTAGCTGCATAATAAGGGAATTTGAGGAATTTGTGGACAGCAGATACAGTCACCCTGGCACTGTTAATAGTGACTTTATGAGTAAGTTCTACATAGATTTCCCTTTACTTAGAACCTGCTACCCCATCTACTTCCCCCAAACTGCAGCCTTTCTCTAAAGGAGGAGAGGCAAAGAAGTTGGCTTACAATTTGCTGCCTAGACCAATACTTGGCTCTCACATACTCATTTAAGCAATACATATTGGACACATAATGTACTAATGTTAGACTGCGGGCAAGATGCTGGGGCTGGTGTAGTAGGCAAGACAGACTCAGACCCCTCTTCTAATGTAGTAGTGCCCACCGGCCCGTTGGTATGTTCTCTTTGGCCCACACAATGCTGTAAGTGCTGCAGTGTTTTCCCCCCTCGTGAAACATTGGGAAACTTGGCCCCTTGGGACTATATTTCCACATGGCATAAATGTCAGAGAAATGAGGGGGTGGTGTTGAGAAATACCTACCGTGATAAGCACAGGCTTACCAACTCTCTCATTGTATTCGATATGTTAGCTCTTGGGGGGGCCTCTGTGATTGCGAACCCCATCTTTAGGTGCCTCCCTTCACTGCGATCCCCCTGTGACATGGGGAGCCTTGGGTGAGAGGCAAGACAGGAGGCCAGGTTGGGATGGGACATGTGGCTCCCAGTGGGTTCTCTCTGCCAGTGGGCAATGCTCTTGAGCTCTGCCCTTCATCCTGCGCTGCCCAGGTCCCTGCTGTACCATTATCATCTGAGTATTCAGGATTAGAATTTGCGTCAGAAAGGGGATATTGTGGTGCCAGGTTATCTGGTCCTACACAGCTGCCTGTCTTTGTGGTTCTTCCTGCCTAGGGCCCCCCCCCTCTTTTTTTTAACCTGTTCATCAGTGCTGCTCGCCTTTGAAAGCAACACCTGCCTCTCCTTCTGGAGTGTTCTGAAGGCTGGGCACTGTTGGGCTTCAAGGCTGGGGGCCACAGAGAGTAGAGCTGCCTACAAGGGTCTCCAGCTTCTACCTGATCACTTGCTTTGTTCTGTTTTTGCATTTTGGGCTTTCTTGTAAATTTCCTTTGCAGAAAGCGTTGCGAAGCTCAAGGTATTGTCTATTTCATTAATTGAGAATAATTTATTATTTCGTTGTCTTTCCTGATCTTCCTATCTGGTCTCTGTAATGGCATCTTGAATTCTGGAGGGCGGGGTCTCTGTCCTGTTGTGTTTCTCCCCGCCCAGAGCCCAGCCTGGGACTGTGCGAAGTAAGGTTAAAGAATAAATATTCATTGCACAATCAAATCAATATCTCATTTCCCGACTGTTAGCACATAGAGTTTACAGGTGATACCAATTTAAATTTTAATAGCCCAAGAGACTCTTCTGAGGGCACATGCATTCCTTGCTCCTCTTAAAATTTGTATAGTTTTGAATATGGAAGCCATCCATACCGTCCTCTCTTGACATTTCCCTTCTCCGTCCGGTTCTGTCTCATTAAGTCTGGGGCTAAAAGTGAGGGACAGGTTGTGACAGTACTGGTTGGAACAAGCCTGGGAACCTCGAGCCACCTGATGGTGAGGGGGCTAGGGAGGGCTGGACACTTGGATAGCGTTCAAGGTAGAGACCACAGCCCTCTCAGAGATGCCCTGGGGACACCCGGACTCTCCCCACTAAGAAACACCATCCTTACAACATGGCCTCTTTCCAACAGGGCAACTGATACCCACGAGGGGAGACCCCACATCCCCGTGCAAGGTGGAGGGATGACTGATTGGCACTTGGGAACTCAGGAGTCCTGGTTTCCTTGCTAACCCCCCCCCCCCCATATCCTATTTACTTAACCTTCCATGGTCAGTGGCCTCTTTTAGGGCTGCTTCTAGTTTTAGGGATTAAATATGGGCAAGTCCTCACAGCACGATTTCCCATAGGTTCTAGATCTCTTGTCTCTGACTCAGCAAACAGTGCTTTATGCCAGTGCACACATACCATTTATCTTAAGTCTCCACCCGGCCCTAAAATGTGAATTTTGTATTGTAATCTGCATTAGATGTCTATGCATTTGGGTTAAAACAACTGAAAATTATTTTTGTGAATCCCATTATTTACCATCCTTAAATTTTGGAGTACATTTGAATACCAAGGATACATGACATGCTGAGTCCCTGGTTTGGCGAATTTCCAAGAGGGTCCTCCTGCTACTTCTGTGTAATTTTTTTTTTGTCTTTCTCGTCTGTGTAAAATTTTTTTTTTTTGGTGGTCAGTTTCAAATTCCAAGATGGAGAATATGACTTTATAATAATTATCACGTAGAGCAGTTTTCTTTATCCTCTTGGTAACCCTATGAAATAGGTTCTGTTATCTCCCTCCATTTTACAGATGAGAAAACCAGCACAGGGATGTTCAGTTAGTTCCTTAAAGTTGGTTCCTAAATGGTGAGGCTGGGATTTGACCCTGAACCTGTGCTTTTGACCTTACTCTGCTCTCTGCCTGTGGAGTAAACTAAGCCAGAGAAACCGATTTGTTTTGTGTCATTAATAACGGTTCGGATTTTGGTGCTGCTTTTCATAGCCACTGCATGACTAATTTTCATGTCAGTTCCAGGTAACGTATTTCTCTAGAATGCAAGAGGCTCAGTTGTTGGGTTTTACATCTTCAGTTAGCAAGAACTTGGCCAGCCTCACGACTGGCCGCAGATAGACTCTGCCCGATGACCCCCAACTCATCCATTTCTGAGAGATGCCCCACAGAGAGTGACCTCTCTGACTGCAGTGACCAGCGTCCAACCAGAGAGATATTAAAGCTGAGGCTTGTGTCGTGATCCCAGCTGTAGTTGTAGTGTTTTCAAACAATGTGACTAAGATACAAAAGACACTGATACTGAACTTGCGTCTTTGCAGTATTATTTGGTAGTGATGCTCTTTACTTTTCATTCAGTTTCTTAGCTATGTAAACAGGAAGCCAAAGTGATTCATTACCCACAGCTCTTTTTAATGCTTGTGGTTTAATGTTTGCCAGATAATTCAATATATAGCCACACATCACTCTGGGTAGCAAACAAAATCTTTTCTGTTCCTTCCTTTCTTTCTTTTTAAAAATCTGTTTCTTTAGTTTTTTTCTTTATTTTCCTTCTTAATTTTTTAGTTACTTTTAATTAGAACCTTTTTAAAAGATTTATTTATTTATTTTGAGAGGCAGAGGGCACCCCAGTCGGTGGGGGGGGTGGTGGTGGGAGGGACAGGGAGAGAGAGAGAGAGCGCGCGCGCGCAGACTCTAAGCAGACTTCTTGTTGAGCACATAGCCCAATCGATGCTGGGCTCGATCTTACAACCCTGAGATAGATTGCTACTGGAGCTGGAATCAGTAGTCGGATGCTCACTTGACTGAGCCACCCAGGCGCTCCCCCCCCCCCCAAAATGTTTTTAGTGATCTCTACACCCATTGTTGGGCTCAAACCCACAACCCCGAGAGCAAGAGTTGCACACTCCACTGACCGAACCTGCCAGGTGCCTTGTGTTTCTTCAGTTACTTTAAAAAATGTCTGGATCAGGACTTCAGACATACTACATCCAGTGTGGCAATAGCCACAACTAAGAGAGACAAAAAAGAAGGTCTTAAAGGACATAAAACATAGAAATTAGACCTTCCACACATTCCTGCCTCTGGACCTACACGCATTACGTCCATGGATGCTCATGGAGTGGTTTTCCTCTACTGCCTTACCAGAGGCCAACATCTCCGTGGCCAACTGGGTCCTGTCATCTGTCTTCTAGCTGAAGCTCCTGTAGTTACCTGTATCTTGCCCAGCATCATCCATTTCTCCCGTCCACATTCCCTTCCAGCCACTTTGCCTTGTCTTGGGATCAAATACATTTCAAACACATTTCCTCCCGTGCTCCATTGTTTTCACTGCACTGTTTGATTCCATTGTTTTCACCCCCCACCCCTAGCCTCCAAAATGACTCCTGTCAAGAATGCCCCAGAGCTCTGCATTCCAAATCCAGTGCTGAGTTCTTAGTCCTTATCTCATTGAACCTTCAGACAGGATTTGACCCAGCTACTCCTGCCCTTTTCCTTGAAATCATTTTCTTCACTTGGCTTCCTCTACAGGACATTTGGTGCTCCGCCTATCCAAGGGTGTTCCTTGCCAGTCTCCTTTGCTGATTCCTCCTGGCATTGCCCCAGCCTCTTCATATGCAAGTGCCTCGGCCCTCCTGCCCCTTCTCTATCTGTCCTCACTCCCAAAGTCAAATTAATCCCTTGGCTTTAAATACCACTTAAACGCTGATTATTTCATCTCATAACCCTCTGCTCAATTTCAGCTTCATCTCTGCTTGGATGTCTCTTTGGCATCTCCAGGCTAGCATGTCGAAAACCCAGCTCTTCATTCCCCTCTGCCTACCTCCCCACTCCTGCCATACCCAGCCTGTCCCAACTTGGGAAAGAGCAGCTTCATGTTTCCCATGGCCCAGGCCAGAAACCCTGGGGTCCCCATTGAGTCTTCTCTTTAGCTTACCCCACCTCAGCAACTTTTGTCTGCTCTACCTTGATAATATACACCTTTATCTCTGCTGATATCACCTGGGCCAGGTCACTGTCCTCTCATTTGGATTCATCAGCTAGGCGCTTTGTGCCTCCCTCGCCTCAGGAGTTATCCTTTTATATGGTTCCACTCTCCAGATCAGGAGCCCCATAGCATTTGTTAACTTCGCTCCAAGCCGTTTGTTAACTTCTCTTGGAGTACTGACCACAGTCCTTGAGAGATGATGCCCTGTGACATCTGCTCCCTCCATCCCTGCTCAATCTAATCATTGCCATGTCCTTTCTTTTTCTCCCTTTCCCATTCTGCTTGCTATAGTGACAGTGGCCTCTTTGCTGTCCCTGTAACTGATCAGGTATGCTCCTACCTGCCTTGCCCCTGCACACAAGTTTTCTCTCTGCGTCACCACCTCTCATCTTTCCAGATCTTTCCAGATCTTTCCAGAACCGGCTTTGTGCCTTCCTTCAGGACTTGGTTTAAATGCCTCCTTGATCAGAGGGGCCTTACTTCCCTGATCACTCCAAGCAAAAGAACAGCCACCCCCGATTTTCCCCCTGTCTGCCTCCCAGGATTGCTTGGTTGCTCTATCCTGCCAGAGACCTCATCACCAGCTAGCTTACTTTGCATTTATTTGATGATGTGTCTTTCCCTTCTGGGCTGGAAACTCCATGAGGGCAAGTATTTTGTCTCTTATTAATTGCTGGATCCCCTGAACAGCCTGGTACCTAGAAGTTAGACGTACTCAGTAAAAAGAAATGTTTGAATGAACGAGGAATTACCTGGACAAGGTAGTCAGAAATAAGCTGCAGGAAATGAGGATTTGCCCAGGCCAGAAGAGGACGTAAAGAATCTATGACTTAGGATGTATTCTATAGAATACGTCTTAGAGCTAGGGGGTTATTGTTGGAGAAATGACCGAAATCCCGTGTTTTCTTTTAAAGCAGTGACTAGGAAAATACAAGGAGTCGAAACTGTTTTATTTGCCACTGAGAAGGACTTGATGGTCCTGTGCCAAGGAACACAGCTGAAGGCAGGAGAAATAGTCCATCTTTCAGACCATTCAAATGAGAATCTCGTCTAACCATCACTAGGACTGCCTTTGAGCCATCATGTCCTGGTTAATTGGCCAAGTTTCTTTTCCTAACAGTACATAAAAGAAGGGAGTGTCTTAAAATCCATGGCGTTTCAGGTTGGGTGAAATAGAGTGGGTCTCTTTTCTACATCTTAGAATTCTAAAACTTAAGTCTGTAAATCTTAGTCATTTCTATATTATAGTTTTTATATTTCTATATTAGTTTATTGTTGTCTTTAAGATTCCAGTGTGCCTTAAATCAGTGCATGCTTAATGCATAGGCTACCGTACTTGAGTGACGGTGTTGGCTTTCTTATAGAATGTTTCTCTGGTATTGAGCACGACTAACACCATTGGGAGTAATTATCCAAAAATGAGTTTGGACTTTGGTTTGCTATGAAGATATGTTTTTCAGACAGTTGCAGGTTTTGTTATTGAACTCCTTCTCTTGATATAATTATACGTTGGGGCACTTGGTGGCTCAGTGTTTAAGGGGCTGCCTCCGGCTCGGGTCCTGATCCCAGGGTCCTGGGATCAAGTCCTGCTTCGGGCTCCCTGCTTAGCGGGAAACCTGCTTCTCCCTCTCCCACTCCCCCTGCTTGTGTTCCCTCTCTAGCTGTCTCTCTCTCTGTCAAATAAATAAATAAATTCTTTAAAATAAATGAAATAATTACAGGCTCCTAAGAAGTCACACAAATCGTATGGAGAGGGCTCGCGGAGCCATCACCTGGCTCTCTCCCATGGTGACGTCTTATGTAAGATGCGGTTTTTAATGGATCATCTTGTTTTCTTCCGATGATCCATTAAGGTAGGAATTTAGAGGAAATGTCATTTTGTCATATGGTACAACCAGCCGGTTCACTGTACAGGGTTCCCGGTCACAGGAGGTGAGATCAGAGGCAGACACGCCGCAGGGGATTCATATATTGACTGTCCCATCACAGAGGAAATAATCAGGTTAAATTAATTTGCAACCTATTCCTCCAACAGAGAAACTCTGCATCGATCTGTTTTTGCTGCGGCACAGGCTTTCTTTCAGTGAAATTGTTTTAGAATGATTGAAAATGCTCTATAAAACTCAAGTTCTAGGGGCGCCTGGGTGGCTCAGTGGGTAAAAGCCTCTGCCTTCGGCTCAGGTCATGATCCCAGGGTCCTGGGATCGAGCCCGGAGTTGGGCTCTCTGCTCAGCAGGGAGCCTGCTTCTCCCCCCTCTCTCTGCCTGCCTCTCTGCCTACTTGTGATCTCTCTCTGTCAGATAAATAAATAAAATCTTAAAAAAAAAAAAACTCGAGTTCTAGAATCGCAGAGTCAGAAGCGTCTGAAGGTCAGCCCCACTCATTTGCTAGGGTGACTTCCCCTTTATCACCCTGCCAGGTTCCTAGTCCAGCTCTTCCTAAGGGCCTTGGTCTATTCTCCACATGATGGGACTTTTCTGACCCACATGTCAGACAATAGTCATGTATCTCTGTGCTTTCCTGCCTTCCTTCTGCTTAAATACATCCAGACCCTTTAATCCCGGAGTACCTGAGCCCCGCTCACTACCCTGTAGGCCTCTTCTCCACAGGTTGATTCTGGTAGCTTGGCCACATCCTGGAGAGAGGATAATGATGGGTCAGGTATATTCATTAGAGAGCAAATGGAAAGATACAGTATAGGAAAAATAACAATAAAGAGGACTTGGTACAAAAAGCTCACCATTAAGATCATATTTTTTTTAACTTTTTTTTGTTGTTAAATATTTTATATTTGAGGGGGGGAGAAAGCACAGAGTTCTCCCCACTCAAACTCCCCGCTGAGCAGAGAGCCCGATGTGGGGCTCAATCCTAGGACCCTGAGGTTGTGACCTGAGCCTAAGGCAGACGCTTAAGTGACTGAGCCACCCAGGTGCCCCTAGATCCTATTTTTTTTTTAATGAAATCATCCTTCCTTTTCTTATTTCTCTTTCCCATTCCTATTATTTATTCCCTTTGATAAGCCAGACTTCTGTGGTGTGGTCTACATTGTGACAGCCCCATTACTCCTGTCTTCCAGCCAAGTCCCCTCCCCAGTACCTCCACCTCACCAACACCACCACATCTTCCTGGATGCCTGGCCTCCAGGTGGTCTTTATTGCTATTTTTAATTCTTCCACTATTGCTCGGTGGGAACCAGGTCACCTGAGCATAGTTTGTGACTGATTTGTCAGGTCTTCAATGCTTCTGCACGAAGCATCAGATATGCCTTGGAAAATTCTGGTTCTTCCCATTTGTCGAAACATCAGAATAGTAACTACCCCACTCCCCCCTCCAAATATTTGGTATGTTGGGGGGGGCAGCAAAACCCCACACAGAGTACTCCCAAGGACTCTTTTTAGGGCACTCAAATTATGAGAATAAATAAGACTGATTTTTCAGTGTCTTCCCCTGCAAATAGTGTTTAGAATGGTTAAAAAAAGAGAAAGAACTAAAATATGAATAGAAAATTTCTGGTCCCTTCTAGCCCCTTGTCATAAAGACAGGTCAGGATGTGACAAAATCAGGTTTGGGGAGATTTCTACTGCATGAGAAACTAGATGGTCTAAGTAGGGAGATACTGGCTTGAAATGTGGGAAGTCAGATACAGCAGTATCATTAACCTGTGTTCAGGGGGCAGGGATCTGGAGAGCTGGGGTAGAGATAGCCAAGTTACCTAGTCTGAAAACACATCTGGCTCATTGTTTTTTAGATTTTTATTTGTTTATTTGAGAGAGAGAGAGCAGGAGCAGTGGGGAGGGGCAGAGGCAGAGGGAGAGGGAGAAGCAGACTCCCCGTTGAGCAGGGAGCCTGATGGGAGGCTCGATCCCAGGACGCTGGGATCATGACCAGAGCCAAAGGCAGATGCTCAACCGACTGAGTTCCCCAGGTGCCCCTCACATCTGGCTCATTTTACATGAACCTACTATTGATAAATCTTTCTAGATTATGTAAATAGATCTTAACTAAAATCTCCAAAACATTAACGTCATATGGCAGATTTGGAAGTGTGTAAGCCTGGGCCTACAAACTTGGCATCCCTGAAGAGCTGTCGTTGCAGATGACAGCTGTCAAATGGAGGAACAGAGAGGCGTGGAAAAGTTAAAAGCTCTTGCTTGTTCAGAGTGCTCTTGAAATAATTTATTTGGAGACCCCTCCCCATAAAGATTGTGCTGGCCCAAAAGACATGGTCTTGTAAATAGAAATGAATTTGAAGTATGGGACAGTGTGAAGACTATACTCCTCGAGCTCCTGGGTGTGGAATATTCTGCAGTCAAATGCTCTACCACTGAGCTATAACCCCTGGGTGTGGAATATTCTGTAAGGGTACTAAAATCATAGGGGGCTGCTTGCCTATCTACTATCTATAGCTAAATAGACATATCGTGCCTTTCTCTTTAGATAGCCATTTGTCCCCATGGTAATCTTTAGATTCCACGAATTGCTAAATAGATCGGATTTAAAAATATGGCATAAAAGGAAGTGCGTTTCTATAGAAATCTGGTGGGAGCTGTACCCTGACTGCGAGTAAGTGAGCCGTGTTCTTGTTCTTTATGTACGTTCCAAAAAAACTGACTTCATAGGTTTTGATCCATCGTTCTCTCAGTAAGACTCCCTGTAAATTCTTAAAACAATGGGGATCCACGTATTTCAGCATAAGGAAGCTCAAACAGTTTGTCCAGCAACTTTCTTCTCACCGACGACTACTCTAAAAGAATGCCCATGTTTTACCCCCGAGGCTTTGTTGTTGTACGCAGCATTCCCCTTGGAAAGCTCTGGAGAGGTGAAACTCATTTCTGAGCCGTTGTTTTCATAAACTCAGTATTTTGCTTCCAGCGCTCACGGCAAGATAGTGTGGAACCTGGTCGCTACCCAGCATTAGCCTCATTGTTTTCCCACTTGTCTCCAAGGGCCAAAGATTATCTGACAGCAACTCCGAAATCATTCCTGTTTCTGAAATTCATGTGTAAAAGGAAATTTTTAAAGGGAAGAGGGTGAGACGCAAGTTCAAACTCTTAAGAATTTTTGTAAAGGGTTATATTGATTAACAAAAGCTCTCCCGGCATCTTCTGGCAGGCGTGCGAGAGAAGGCAGTGGTTGTAATTAATTTTTAGTGAGCGCCACATATTTGATAATTGCTCTGATTCACGCTATTATATTCCTCTTCCTTCATCCACAGCAAAACAAGCTTAATTTGATTCATACCCTTAGGAAGAAAAAAAAAAGCCTCCGATTACTCACATGGCTGTGATTCAGCTCTTGGCTCTTGCCCCCCCTCCCCCCACCTCCTTCTCATCCTCCCTTTCTCCCACCCTGCCACCCCCGTACTCACTCCCACCCCGTGGCGTTGCCATCAGAAAACTGAGTCAGTTCGTTCTTTGCAATGGGTGGGGAAAGAAGACAACTAATAAAAAAAACTTTTCTGAGCAAAGTATACACGGCTTAGATCTGAAAATCCCTGCAGGGAGATGGGCACAGTGGCTGCTTATATAACATGAAAAGCATGGCACAGAGAGGGAAGCTCTCCTGGAGAAATGCTCAGATTGTCTTATATAAGTGTAGGTTGAGTCTGTGTGTGTGTTGTAGAGGTGTGCACATACATAGATAGCCAGGTGGGCAGGTTTCTTTCTTTCTTTTTTTATTTATTTGGAAAAGAGAGAGGGAGGGAGAACCAGGCTCCCCACTGAGCAGGGAGCGGGACCTGGGACTCGATCCTAGGACCTCACGATCATGAGCTGGGACGAAGGCAGATGCTCTACCGAGTGAGCCACCCAGGCATTCCCACTCAGGCAGGTTTCTGTGAAAATTCTGTAGTATTGGGATTCTCACATAGGCTGTATGCAGAGGTAGTCTTCTGATCTCAAAGGATACTTTGTTCTAATCAGAGAGTGAATCTAGCAGCCCAAAGATTTTGGATCATTGTAACGCATAGGTGATAAAGTTGCTTTGCAGCCTTTTACCTCCAAAAGACCAGTGTGACTTGGAGGCCTCAGATTGTGGGGTTTCCTGCCCCCGTGAGTTGTAAGATTGGTAACTGGGGATGGCTGTTCACCCTTTGTGGTGACAAATATTATTGGGGCAGCAGTTTCTGTTCATTCCTGGGGGTTTTCTCATTTATTCCCGTTCTCCAGATGAAACAGAATCCTTGGTGTGAAATGAGGTGACTTTCCCACGTCCCCACAGGTGATAGTCCCAGAGCCTGTCCTGGGACCCAGGTTGTTTGCATCCTGACCTGTAGTTCTGGTTTGTGGGAACGTGACCCAGTTGGATCATTTGGTATTTTAGCGATTGCCTGGGGACAGGAGTGGTAGCCGACAGGGAGTTCTCTGATGGAGCTCCAAACCTGTCTTTCACTGAATTGTTGAATCAGGTCTCTGTGCGTCTTGGAACCGACACACAGGGGATCAACATCAAAACTTTACGCCCCCCAGACTCTTCATTTGTAATCCTAACCACCTTCTCTTCGATTTGCTGGCTCCCCCTTCCCCCGCCCCCCCTTATGTTACCATCCGTCTCACAAACATTGCCTGGGTAAAGACAAGTTGGAGCAGTTGCTCGCCCTTGGACAAAACATGGAATTACTTCTTGTATCCCCCAGAGCAGTGTTGAGGACACTGGCTTTGGGGAGTTCCATATCTATAAAGTTCGCTTGAGCCTCTGAAATATCTGGTTTGCTGTCCTTTTTATCATTCTTCAAATATGTTAGATGCTGGCTGGAAACGATTAGCTTTTGTTAGGGTTTGTGGGATGCTTGAATTTCTTCATATAGTTTTCGGATGGAAACCCATGTAGTTTTCTCCTTTTAAGACATGAAATTTCTTAGTGAAAGACCACATAGGAGAAAATGCATGCTGAGGTTGTTTGTTTTTGTTTTGTTGTTGTTTTTGTTGTTTTGTAACCCCTTCACACCCTCCATTCCATGGTTTTCCCTTAGGGTAGCTATCATAAAGTTTTATGTCCTGTGACCCTGTAAAGAGAATAAACAGTGGGTCTTGGGTACTTTTTTTTTAAGTTTAATTTCTGTTAGGCAACTTATATTACATCATTAGTTTTTGATCTCAGGTACTTTTTCCTGAGCCTGGACCCACTTCCTCACACTTCTGTTTGCAGGCCCTGTGCCCCCCTCCCCCGGACAGAGCCCTCGTGCTCACCTTGGTCTTTGACCCATTCACCTTTTCTGGCTGATGAGTTCATGTCTTGACCCACCTGGGCTGACTGGAATTAAAGTTCATTTTGAATGTCTTCCCTGGCTGGCCCTGACTTGGTTCTGTATGGGATTTTGGAAATTCTGAGAAGTTTGGGCAGAAAGACCCAAACAGATGTCAAGTGTAAAATCAGTGGAGTATTTTAAACTATTGAAACTTTGGGAGCAAAATATGCCTTGGCTAGATGTTTGTCATCTTTGGTAAAATAGGTTAGAAGTGATTCTTTAAAAAAAAAAAAGTTACGGAACTTTATTTTTCTCATGCAGAAATGTGGTTTGGGGAATGACTAACGTGCGTATTACTCTGAAATGATGGCTCAAAGAACTGCCAAAGGGTAGACGTTACATGATAATGATAATAGAAAAGCCAACCTTAGGGGTGCCTGGCTTACTCAGTTAAGTGTCTGATTCCTTTTTTTTTTTTAAGATTTTATTTATTTATTAGAGAGAGAGAGAGAGAGAGAGAGCGTGAGAGGGGAGAAGGGCAGAGGGAGAAGCAGACTCCCCATGGAGCTGGGAGCCCAATGCGGGGCTCCATCCCAGGACTCCAGGATCATGACCTGAGCCAAAGGTAGTCGCCCAACCAACTGAGCCACCCAAGTACCCCAGTGTCTGATTCTTGAACTCAGCTCAGGTCTTGATCTCAGGGTTGTGAGTTAAGGCCCAGTGTTGGGCTCCACGCACTAAAGGAAGGAAGGAAGGAAGGAAGGAAGGAAGGAAGGAAGGAAGGAAAAAGAAAACCGAAAAGGCAACCTTTACATAGTGTTTACTATCTGTCGGGCAGACACTGTCCTCAGCACTTACGTATATTATATTTTTAACCCAGGTACCACAGCTAGGCACGGCAGAGCCAGGACTCGGAATCCCAGCAAGTCTGACTGCAAACTTTTAAAATGTTATAGATTTTTTTAGATGCCAAAGTTTTAGGTGTTGGATTTTTATTAACGTTCTGTTTTCATAGTCTTTTTATTTCCAGTGAAAGCCGTGTAATTATAGATTTTATGTTCTCTGTATCGTACGAAGGTAACTTTCCTTAAGCCAATAAAATTTTACTCAAAAAAGTCAGTGGCTAGATTAATACATCCCTTTTGAAGTATGAATACGTTTTAATAATGGAATAAGAACTGTGTATGCACAGTTAAAATACCAAGACTTCAAAAGTGTAATTGGGAAACGCACTTCTTAATTGTAGTGTGTGAGTTTAATTTCTGAAAGTCAATTCTATATGTAAATTTAATGTAGGGTTTATTCCAGGAAAACCCTACGGGGAATCCTTTTATAAAGCGAATAGTCAGCTCCTGAATTAACTCTTTTTCGCTGTTTCAGTGTGTGTGCTCCTCTCTGGCTTCATCTACCAATTTGAAAAGCAGATATTTGCACAGTTCTATATATTCTAGAAATAGAGTGTATTTTTTATATCGTAACAAAATTAGTTCCCCCTCAAGGCATAATCAACAGTAAATGCCAAGCCTTAGTCCAGGCAGTTGCTGACTTTGCTCAAGGTTAAAGGAAGTATGCTGAAAAGAGATAACTGTAGTGAAACTGCTTAGGCCGAGCCTTCCAGATTTTTTGTGTGGGGAATTGCACTTCTTATTACTGTGTTCTTCCTGTCTGCGTAATACCTGGGAACAATTTATTCCATGTCATGCCACTCCCATCTTGGTAGTAAACTTTTTCCTGAAAAGGAAGACTTTTAGGCCTGCCCATTTATTTAATTGGAATTTTCACAGATGACACTTGATGATTTTCAAGTTTTTCTTGTCCCGCTTGTAGCAGGTTGGGATTGAAGGACTGTATAGATCGGTGCGAGTGTGCATGCGTGATGTGGTTGTATCGTACGTGTGTGTTTGAGTGGCTCAGGTTAGAATGTGAATCGCAGTAAATGCAAAAGTGAAAGCCTCAACTTGGCTCTCATGCTCCTGACCACTTCCTGAAGAACCTGCCACGTGGGCCCCAGACTTGGATTTGAACTTGAGTCCTCAGGACAGAAAGAGCCCGAGTCCCCCACGGGAAAAACCTCTGGTGGACCTAAATGCATAAAACCTGTTGACTGCTGTCATATGAACTGAGACGTTTGGCTACCTCAGTTGTAAGAAAAAGTTTCAGGGGGTAACTATGAAGTTTGAAATATCTGGGAACAGAGCCAGAGCTTTGCCATACCTTAAAAATAGTCTTGCAGCTTCCTCATTTACGCGATCATGTCCTTTGAAATCATTTAGAACGTGCATTCGGATCCTGTAATATACAAGTTATAAAGGAAAAATGTGAGCTTGTCAGATTAACTGCAGTCACCAGGCTAATAAAACTGAGTCACATCCAAATGGGCTGCACTTACGCTACCCTCCCATTCTAGGGAAAATGTGGCTGGGGGAGGCAGTGTGAGTCATCACCTGGTTTGTTTGACATACGCTTCCTTCCATAAATTGGGAATGGCAAGCGGCACAGGGTTCTGGGCTTGCCTCAGAGAAAGAGCTGTTGCAGCCTTCCTTGCATGATCGAAATAGGGCCCTTAGGTTTGAAGGATGAAGCTGAGCCCATGTTTTGGCTTCAGATGGTGAGGGAAGGGGAGAAACCGAGAGTCCCAAACAAAGAACATTTGTAAGTACCATTTGGGGTGGGAGGGCGGCGGCAGCAAAGAAAGGGGGTTTTCACAATTGAATTTTTTTCCTAGGACAGAAATATTTAAGAAATAGATTGGAGGTGTTAAAATAAAAATAGATTGGTAGCTACTTCATGGGGGGGGGCTCATGTACTTCGTAAGAATGTTCTTGATGTGAGCAGTCTAAAATGGTTACAAGAGAGTGAGCACGGGGATGGGGGTGAGATAGATAGATAGATATAAATAAATATATATATAGATATATATATATATGATATATATATCTATATATATCATATATATATATATATAAATAAAACTTGGTAGTTACCATTTCAGATTTGCAAAGTTGTCATGACCGTGTTTAATTTTGCCAGAGTTACCCAACCATTTTGAAAGAAATGCGTTTTGGTTAAGAAACTTTTCCGTGGCAGAGTTTGAATCTTCTTCAGGGGTATTTCGAGGGGATGGGAAGAGAGGGGACTTAAATGTGCCTCACACGTTTTCCTACAGGAGTTTTGCAGAGGTTCCCTGGAGACTTTGAAAAGAAAGCCGTTTAGAATGCAAAATTGTCGGGGAGACTGTAGAGGAAGGAGGAATATATTTATAGCTGGAGTGCATTTGTAAACTCAGTGTCTGCTTTGGGATTAATTTTTAATATGTGCCAGGCATTCCTCTGATTTCCATCCTGGCTTGGTTGTAGCTCTGTCTCCCCGTCTGTGTGAAGCTCGGGTGTTCTCTGGTCTAAAGCCGGAGTTGTCACAGCCTGGGCGTTTTCTGTTTCGGCTTATGGCTTTTTTTTTTCTTTTCCTGAATGAGTGTCCTTTGTGTAACCCCAGTAATTCAGAAATCCTGCAGTCATAGGGACTGCCCTGTCACGTGACTTAGGTACTAGTACTAGGTGCTGCCTGTGATTGGTCAGCTGCTAGTTGGCGGGTCCCTATAAGAGGTCCCGCTTCGGTTGTCCAGCCACACTCCTCCTGCCTGCAGTGTGGCTCAGCAGGGGCAGAGGTGGGGAGGGTGGTGGCGGGTGTCCAGTGATTCAGCCACATGTGATACATGACCAAGTAACTGCTTCCTTGGGGTCCGCACATCAGTGGAAGACACCCACACTGGTTGTGGCTGACTTGATCAAACTCTGGCTCCCCGAACTGGTAACTGTTACTTTAATATAGCTTACCGATTAAACTCAGAAAAATGCAGCTCAATTTTTTTTTTTTTTTTGCCAGGAACTTGTGTGGACTTACTCCCTGTTCTCCCCCCACCCCCTTCTCATTTGTTTTGTAACAGGAATGAAATGCAGTTAACTCTTTAGAAAACTTTCACAGGAGAAAGTGCCTCGTGTGATCTGGAACAAAGACATTTTATAAACAGATTTATCAAGCTGCGAAGAGGGAGTTTTAGCGAACGGAAGCAGCAGCATTCTGTCACCAGGAAATACTGCTTTATCAGAATTGGTAAGTGAAAAGTGGCATCGCTCCCTAATAGATATCATATGTTGTATGTGGGAATTGTAAAATTGTTTACAGACCCCTAACAACTGGGTTGAACCAGAGAACACATAAACAGTGAGGAATTCTAGAAAGAAGTAGCCCAAGAATATAGTATAAAGGCTGAGAAGAAGCCAGGTTATTTAACAAAGATGACCTGGGCTCCAACGGTTAGACAAATATATGTAATATATGACTAGATGGCTCCCCCCCCCTTTTTTGTGGGGAGAGACAAATAAAATGAGTTGTTTGGTAGAGTTGGGGCATTGACATTGCATGGGTATGGATTTCCATTTAGTTGGAATTGTATATTTGAAGGAATGCTTTCAGAATCATTCAGCTCACCCTCCTGTCTCTCTCTCTACCCAAGGATGTTAAGCATTTAGTTAGAACTCTACAAAATGAAAGTTTAAGTAATGCATTGGAAACATTTCCTACTGATTGTGAAGGGCAGATTAAGCTGGTAATAGCCTTTTTTACATTTGTGTCATGAGTTTTAAGATTGCTCTATTTGATTATAATTAGTACAGCAAAAGGGTGGATATTTCTAAATGGTCCATCATGTTTCAAGAGATTGTGATTAGCAGTTCTTCCTGGTAGACATGTGTCTGTCTTCCTCTGAAACAAATTCACTTTTGTAATCTTGAATCTGAGCTGCCCCGACGTTTAAAATTTCCAGAAAAATACAATAAACCTTTGAATACTTGTGTTATATACAGTAGGTTCTTATTTGTAAACTATAAAAAAAAACATGATTTTGTTTTAGGTAATCTGATTTCTTGATTTGGCTTTTTAAGAATGATTGTGCCGGGAAAGTGGAATAGAATAAGAAAACATACTTACATGGGTGGTGGCTCACCTGATCTTACAAGTTTTCTTATTGGTCAATAGAAGCAATCATGTGATGTCTACTTATAGAATCAGATGAAAAAAATGTTATTTAACTGCTAGAGATTATATAGGTAGTTTTGGTGATGTTCCTTTATGAATGTGACTCTATATACTTAAAACTGTTATTGACAGAGTGGTAAGTTTGGGGTTATTTATATAGGATACAATGTTATTTATTTGTTTTTTAATGACCTTAAGCCAAATGGAAAGTTGACTCTGTATGTCTGACTTTTGCTTCCCATTCTGTTAATTTCGAAATCTGAAAATCCTTAACCTGAGAGGGAGAAATGTATAATAAAAAGGATAGCAGTGTTGCTATCCTGCTTTTTATTATACTGTTTATTATACTGTTTATTATACTGTTGCTGTTGACACTGGGGTGGGGTGAGGTTGGAGGGGAGGGAGATAAATCTAGGAGGATCTATTAATTATTTTTTTCTTACACACTTTGAAAACTCTGGATCAATTATTGTCAGACTAGTAATTCTCAAGACTTTTGCATAAGGATTTATTTTCAAAGAAATAAATAATAATCAAGAACAGAGCCGTTAAGGGCAGGTCCTCTAATAAATCAGACTGATGATCCAAACGTGTGACTATTACAAGTTATTTGACTTAGTTAAGGTGTGGCCAAGGATGGGAAAAATGCTTCTTGGTTCCATGAAGCCCCTGAATTTGTGGGGTTTAGAATCTTAAAGACAGAAAACTGGTGACAAAGCTTTAAGATATTTACAGGTAACTTACATCTGACTGTTAGCTTGTGTTCAGTGATTCACAATTACTTTCAGCTCTGAATTTCATGTAAATACTTGCGCAAAAACATGATGATTTAATAATCTGGCTAAATACTGCTATGTTTAATGGAAAAAAAGCCTCTGTAAGTAAATTTTAGGCTTTACTCCTCCATTTAGAAGCCATTCTTTTGAATGACAAAAATATAATAGAAACCTGCTTCTATTATAAATGAAAACAATAAATGCCAGAAAGTAGATTCCAGAAGAATTCCTATAGATCTTTGTGTTTTTTAATTCTGTCTGTTCTTTTGTTATCAGTTTCTTAATTTTTAGAAATATGTGTACAATAAATGACATTGCCCTGAATTCTCCACTTGGGGTTATTGAGAGTTTTAATATTTTTATCTACTCTGAAAAGATATTAATGGTATGCACATGTCTTTGTGGGCCTGTGAAACTACATACTGAAGGGAGTCTGGTCAAAATAATGTCTCAAATGGTATTTGATATTTGCATATTCAGGGATCTAAACACCTTCTCTTTGGGCTTGTTTCTTAAGTTTTTGGTGTGGTGTACAGTTTGGTCCAATTACATTTTTGGGAGGTAGTAGATGGCTGTGTGTATATATTCGACTGGATGAGGGGAGTCTTAATTGTGAGCTAAACAAGTGGCTGTTTGTTAGAACCTAGATAAGCCTCCTAGTGTTGTTCCTATGACAACTGAGGGGTTGGGTGTTGAAATGTAGCTTTAAGTTCTCAGTTTGGAAATGTCATTCAGACCTCCCACTACAGTCTCATTGAGTAGGAGGATAATGAGAAGGGGAAAAAACCATGAAGCAACATCAGTATCTTCGTTCATTTCACGTCTTTCTGACTTGCCTTTGTGTACAGATCGCCATGGGAGTGCTAAACACAGGTTGTGATCAAAGCGATACTTCAGTATCAAATAAACAGAAAGGGGTCAGAAAAGTTGGGGAAGATAAATAACAACATATGGGGGTAATAAAGAGGCTGGAGAAGTCGGCTTCCATGGGTTTGTGCAAATCCTTTAGCCAGTGCTCACCAGCAGTGAGAACATCTTGAACCAGTTACTGAGCAGCTCTTCAAGAGCTGAAGATCTTTCCTTAAAATGCAACGTGGAGCAACATTCCTTTGGTAGCAGGAGACGTTACCACTTTGGCATAACGTTGGCTCATCTCCTCTAGGCTGGCTGCAGAGGATACGGTTGGCTTTGAAGGTAACACGTTTTTAAGTCAATTATTTGTCATTTCGTAGCTTGTCTGCCTGTGGGAAAGATGAGGGCGTACTGTGAAAATCATGGTAAAACTCAAGTATTTTCTCCTGTATTCAAAAGTGACTTTTAATTAAAAACCCTTCGAGATTACTTGTGGCCTCTTTGGAGAGATGACTTGGTTGACTGAGTAGCTTATGGTGCACTGTATTGGGGGGGGTTGTTTAGATCATATTTGGCATAGATTAATTATGCAGTCATGAATTTTCCATGCCTGAAGGGCTTCCTATTTTCCACTCCTAAGTGGTTTTGACTATTTATTTGGTCATTAACCACGACCGGAAGTCAGAAAGGAAGAGAAGACTTCAGTGGGTTTTGGCCCCTTACTTAATATATATAGGTCCATCGTCTCTTCTGAAATCCAGAAAGCTCTGAGAACCAAAAGATTGTCATGTAAAAGGCTTGGTGGTGAATCCTGACCTGAACTGATGGAAGGCTGCTTATAGTCTTTATTTATCCCACTTAGTACCAATGTTTGTATGTTTTACTGTAGAAATAGTAATGACCCCTTCTCTCCTCCCCCCCCCCCCCCCCGGAGTTTTTTATAGGTAGAATAGTTACCCTGTCATCTTTATCAAATCATCATCATAATCATAAGGGTTTGTGGACCTCTCATTACCCATACATTTTGAGTTTGTGTTCTGTGCTAGGCACTGCTGTAAATGAATCCCTGAGCTCTAGAGCAGTGCCTGGCATGTAGAGGTATAAAATGCTTTACATTTATTAACTTCTTTAATCCTCAAAAAAACCTGAGTATTGGCAGTGGGGAAACTGAGGCACGGAACGGTGAGGCAGCTTGCCCAAAGTGACAGAGCCCGGAAGTGTAGTAGAACCCAGGGTTGGAAGCAAGTGGGCTCATTGCAGTCTGCTCTCGATGAGGCCACGGCAGGTAGGAGAGACGCCCGGAGATGGGGCCCTGGGACTCTTGATTGAGTCACGGGGACAGGTCAGCTGTTTACCTGATTCCCAGTCACCCTGTGCCCTGGTGTCCTCAGAAGCTGGTGACCTCACTGCTGTGGGCATGGTCAGGGGCCTGCGGTGCAGTGTTTACACCAGGCTCTCCTGGGTGGGGGTATGGGAGATCCAGGGGTCTGAGACGCATTTCAGGCTTCCCAGCATTGCTTTCCATCAGCAGTCAGCCTGACTTCTCTATCTTGAAAAATTAAGACACAAGAAACAACTCTTTCCTCAGCTCCAAGGAAATGATCTTGAGTGGCAGGTGGGCAAGTCTTTTTCTTAAGATCATTTTGGGAGCCCCTAACCCAGTGGGAAGTCTGCGTTCTGCTGAGGGCCTGGGCCTCCTTGGAGGGAGTAGCTCCCTGGCTTGGGAGCCACATTGGGACAAAGCAGGGGCCCCTTGGGAATTCAGGAGCCTGTGGAACTTGAGCTGCACGACTCTGAATGCACAAAAGGATACTTAGAACGGTTGTTTTCAAAAAAGTATACAAGGCGTCTAATACCTTTGTATTTCTAGAGCTAAACAAATTTCATTTACCCCAAGCTGACAGCAGCCTTCCCATTCTACTTCCCACATTCACTCTCCCTCTATTCTGCTTGATTTTTCTTTTTCGCACTTAGCTCTGTCTGATGTATTCCTTATGTATTCGCTTGGCACTTCAGTCAAGTACTAACAGACATGTTATTTTTTGAACTCACTTAAGGATCCTTGATTTATTTCTCTTTGATCTCCATCTTCAAACTTACTCCTTCCCATTTATTTCAGACTGCTATCAGAAATGAGAGGTTCTCTGCCCTTTGGGTTTTTCTTAACTTATTAGTTATCATTTTTATATTCACAACCATGAGAATTTCTTAAACAGTTTTGATTGTGCAATCAGTATTTGGAGAACTGATGTCAATCAGTATTTGGAGAACTGATGTCTTCATTCAGGAGAGGAAACTAGCCAAATTTGACTATAATCATGGAGTATTTTTGAAATCAAGAATATTTTAAATTTCTAGGGCGGATTTGCAAAGTAAAATACCTTCCTATTTGGAGAACTGCCTTCAATTTAGATAGGGGAACTGGGGAGCTATGCCAAATACCGATGCCGTCAAAACATGGCAACCCTCCTTTCCATGGGTTAACATACTAAAGCCACCTACCTGGTACTGGATTTTTGGGGGAGGGAAAAATTAAGAAAAAAATCAATATAAAACAGTTCTAAAATATTAAAGAATGTAAGTGATCTAATCTTGGGCATTTCCTAGCTTGTTCCTAAGTTCTCAACTGTAGCCTATTGGCTTTCAATCTTATATAGATTCTGGCTCATACATTTCAAAGTATTTAGAGTAATCTACAATGGAAAATGGAAAATACATGTATATTATTAACTAATGCGGTCATGTAACTAGATCATGAGAGTGCTTACATGGTTGATTTTCTTCCTTTAATTCTTAAGGGAACAGATTAGGTGCATAAAAAATTGAATACAATATGCTTTTGTAGTCAAATGCTCTACCACTGAGCTATATCCCCTACAATATGCTTTTGTAAGGCAGTATAATATTGGGACATTTTGCTCTTCTTTGTTATATTTTAATAGCAAAATAGTTTTCTTGTTGCCTTCCTTCATGTGATCAATCTAATAGAGTAATACCTTGCTTAAAAATGAAGTTTAACCCCCTTACTTGAAGGTAGGAGGTGAAGTCGTTGATTATGAAAAGCAAAGTAAGATTTTACCTTAAAGGATCTTCCTTTCCTACCTTGGAAGACTTTCATTCTCCTTAAGCACCCATTCCACTAAAAGCCCATTGCTGGTGGTGGCGTTGGAGGAATGCCTTAGTTTTCTCGCCTCTCCTGAAAGTGGACAGATAAAGACTTTTTAAATGAAAGCCCATCAATTTTTCTCAGTGAGGATTTGTGTGACATCTATGTAAAGTGAGACTAAAGTTCTTAACAATGAGAGAAACTGAGTTGAGTTTGTACGAGCCCAGCAAAACTTTCCGGGGTGTTTCAAAGTCCTGATTACCTGGGGGGAAAAAAAAATCTCCGAACTTCTAGGCATTTTCTATTGAGTATCCTGGATGTGACCGTGGTTACCGTGAGCCCAAGAAAGTGCCTGTTCACAGCTCCCATTGAACTAATTGCTCCCCGAGAGGCCCAGACTTTGGAAACAAGTAGACCCGTGCTTCAAGCTTGTTACTGCCTCTTGCTGGTTGAGTAAACTACTCCACTTATTTCCCTAAGCCCTAGAGAGTGGAGTGTCCATCCGAACTAGCTCATAGGGCTGTTGCGTGAAATGAGAGAACACGTGTAAGGCACGTGTAACACAAGTGTAACACACTTGAGTTCCTTTCCCACATCCTTTCGGAAACAGACTTCAGTTTAGTCTCAAAGCCCACAGATCCGTTCCAAGTTCTAGGTCTCTGTTTCGCATCAGATGAAGGAAAACCGTGATGGCAATGGTGGCCGCCGTTTACCGCCCACTTCACCGCCGTGTTCTAGGTAGGCACTCTTGCACTCTGCCCGCATTGTCCTGTTTAATCCTCTGAACAAGCCACTGGTGCAATAAGTATGCCCATTTCATAAATGAGGACACTGAGGCACTGGGCTATGGGACATGGTTAGGTCCATTCATTCCTCTGATAAGCTGTGGACCCAGAATCTGAATCCAAATAAGCTCTCTGCCAGTATAGATGGTTAAGTACTTCTGGCAGAAAAGCAGAATAAAAGCTGACTGAACCTGAAAGTCTCAGAAATGGTCTTCTCATTTCTATTCTGCAAAGTGTCACGTCTTCCAGACCTGGCCCTCTCAATATTGAAATACACAGTTGACTTTTTCTGCTTCTTATTTCACGAATCAATGGGAGCAGTTTTAGTCATTTGTGTTTGTGAGCTTAAATTAGGCCACTAAAGTCCAGGAGGGGAATTCCTTGTTTTCATTTGATCTCATGCACTAACAAATTTACTCATGTAACTTCCCCTATTTTTTTTTCTCCCAAATGTTTTCACTTGAAAGTGGGGGTGGAAGGGAGAAGTATGTGAGCATTTGGGTTCCTGGGATACACTTTCATAAACCTCTCTGGAGATTCTTTATCTGGTATAGAATTAATCCATAGGAAAGTAAAATGAGTAAGAATCTGTAATGACTAATATTTTTCTCATTTATCTCCATTGAGTTCTCGGCGCTTTCTGAAAGGGCAGAACTGCAAAATCAAGAATTGCAGGAAGCCATCTATGTGCATAAAAGCCTACATTTGGATGAGGAGTTGATTTTCAGAGTATGGGAAAGGGGTTTCACATTGAAAATGTCCTCCTCCTTCAAATGTGGGCTGAAAATCTGACTTGGAAGGCAAGAGGGGGCTAGCCTCACCCACGGATTCAGGGTGCTTAGAAATATCTCTCCCTTTTTAAAAGATTTTATTTATTTGAGAGAGAGCATGAGCGGGGTGGGGGAGAGACAGGGAGAAGCAAACTCCCTGCTGAGTAGCTCACGCAGGGTTCCTTCCTAGGACCCTGAGATCTTGACCTGAGATCAAGGCAGGTGCCTCACCAGCTGAGCCACCCAGGTGCCCCTAGAAATCTCTTTAAAATCTCTTTAAAAGCTCTTCTGGCACCTGCCCCGATCTCCCTCTCTCCCTCCCTCCTTCCCTCCTTGCTTCCTTTTTATGTTCACATAACTGATTCAGTGCCTACCTGCAGACAGATGAAAGAAAGGACAGGGTGAGGGTCCCCATTAGGGGAAGGCAACCCACTCTTCATTCCTTTCCCCTCAGCGACTACATCTTTTAGTTGATCCTTTGCCATTTGTGCGACAAAGCACATTTCACGGGCTGACATTCATAGAAGTCTTTAAGCATCTTCCTTTGGCAGCCGGGCTGCTTTTTTAAAGTCAGGGAAAGAAAAGGCTTGTGACCGGAAAATAATGCAGAGAAATGGTCTTTCTTTTTTGATGGTGGCGGAAGGAGGGACCCCTAGTAGGTAATGTGGCAGGAAATATAGTCTAAGAACTCCTGAGCTTTGAACTCATTTCCCTGATTGGAGCATAGTTAAGAGACCGCAGAGTTGTCCACAACAGTGTCTTGGAAAAGAATTTTTAAGCAGAATTGAAGCTAATTTGGAGGAGAAAAAAAATCCTGCTCTGCACTCAATTAAATTTGTTGCAAGTTCCTGAAAATATCTTTAAGTAGAGATATGAAAAATGGGGGCCACCCTCTCTCTTGGGGAGATGAGGACAGGTAGGGAAAGAGGATTTACACAACGAAGACTTTGTGATTTTTAACCTGGGAGTCCTTTGCCGTCGCTTTTTGAAAAACACCTAACCAACCATTTCTGTTCTTTGTCATTGTGAACTTTGCGTGTTTTCTGATACAGGCTGACCACAGCAGCAAAGGCAACGAAAGCACTTTCTATGTTTCAACACGAACAGTGAGGTCTGTGTCAGGAGGTATATAATGGTGCAATGTGGGGAAACATTAAGGTAGATGTGAGAGCAAAATTACTCAAACTCTGAAAGGATGGCTCATGGTCTCAGGGCTCTTCTCTCTGAGCAAGATCAAACAAGGACCGTCTGGGACAAGCTAGGTTGGTAAGACAGTACATTCTACCCTTTTCTCTACCCTGTTTGACATCTATACTCTGTGACATCCATACTCTGTAAATCCCTTCCAATAAAACCCTTCCTTATCTTCTACCCATGGATTGCAAGGAGAGAATAAACTGTTCTTTCTCCTCTCCTCCCCCACAACCCTGTATGATCTCTCTCAATGTTTGGGGAAATGATCACGCTCTTCCAACTCCCGTCCACCTGGCCCTTGAAGTTTGGGGCGTTGGGTTGGCGTCAACAGAAATCAGCCCAAGTGCCAACTGGACTTCAGAAGCTTGTAGCAGAACTGTTGACAAAAGCATCATGTGGGAAATGTTCATTTGACAAAAATGTGGTGTATACCTACCACATGCCAGGTGATGTTTTCGGTCTAGGAATGCAACAGTGAACAAGGTCCCTTGCTGCATGGCGGGAGGGGGAAGGCTGACAGAGGTCGAGCAAGGAGCATGCGGGAATCCGTAGGTACCTACTGGAGAAAAAGAAAACCAGGTCAGATGTATGAGTATACGGGAGTTGGGGGAAGAGCAGCTTTATCCACGGCTGTCGGGAAAGCCCTCTCCGATGTTGTGGTATTGGCTCAGAGGGTTACCCATGGGTATGTGGAGGAAGAAAGTTCTAGGCAGAGAAATCAAAACCACCGCAGTGGAGACAGGAGGAGCAAGCTTGGTATACGAAGGGTTAGAACGAAGGGTTAGAACGGAAGCCAGTGTGGAACAGCAAGCCAGGGGAAAAGGTAGCAGAGGAGGTCTGGGAGGGAGTGAATGTCAGATCGCTTAGGGCTCCGTTGGCCATAGAAGCTGCTAGAGGGTAGGAGACAAAAACTAGAGAGAAGGAAGGTGGCACTTCAAGAGCAGGAGCCATTTATGGAGGGATCCTGGAGAGCCCAGCCTATGGTGCTATTTTTGTCATTTAAATGATGATACGAAAACCTTGATTGAGAGAAAGTTGAGCTGCTATCAAATCCTTTCCAGGGAAGGAGCCAGAAGAGGGTAATTCTTCCTGTCACTTTTATTCCTCAGAGAGGTGTAGGGTCATCAAGTGACTAGTGTTTCTGTTCCCTTCAGCCTTGTCAAAAATTCACTCCCCATGGGCCATGTCTTTGCCCATTTCACACCCAAGTGAAACAGTTTAGAATTTGGAACTGCCTTTATCCATTTCGAGTTTATCTTTGTGTACGGTGTAAGAGAATGGTCGAGTTTCATTCTTCTACATATAGCTGTCCAATTTTCCCAGCACCATTTATTGAAGAGACTGTCTTTTTTCCACTGTATATTTTTTCCTGCTTTGTCGAAGATTATTTGACCGTAGAGTTGAGGGTCCATATCTGGGTTCCATTGGTTAAAAAAAAAAAAAAAGAATTTGGAACTGCCATGGTTTTCAAGTACTTCTATGTTAAAAATTCTGTGTTTCCTTTTTTGTAAGCCTCAGGTTTATGTTCAGTGAATTGCTAGATTTCCTCATAATTTTGTATGAAAACTTGTTTGATCCAGGCTAAAAAGCTCTTATGCAACACTCTTGTTACCATTGGAGGCAGAGAGAGAGTGGGAACGTCAGTGCAATTGCCCCATCAGGAGGAGCCGAATTGTACCAACTTCTTCTAAAAAATTGTGTTAAAGACATTTTTTGCAGTCTCTTCAAGATGGAGTTGATTTCTGTAAATGCACTGTAGCCCCGGACCTCTCGTTACCCGATAGTAAAAGTCCTCCCTTTTGTGTAAGGTATGTATGATTTCTGTCATCTGGGACTTTTCATATTAACTGATGTGACCTCAGAACAGACACAGAATTACATACGTGTCATTGCATTGACATCGGACCACGCCACTGGGTCCGACCACATAGAAGGGTTCGCAGGGGCTTGATAGCTCTTCGTGGCGATTGTCCAGGTTTATCTTTCCTTCACACCTCCTGAGACTTAACCCCCGAACTCTTGGCATCTAGCCTGACTTTCCACTAGTTAGTTATGCATTTGGGTTAGCACTCATATTCTCTGAGCCAGGGACCCACCTGCAGAAAAGAGTTACTGGTTTTGTCATTTATAGTTGAGTTCAACTGGACCGGATTTCCTCACTGCCTCTGGCTGAAACTGACTGAGAGAATGAGAGTTTCACTTGTGGGTTGGAGAAATTAGTAATTGGGGAACATAGAGTGTTTGCTGGAGGTGGGCCTCGTTATGTTCCTTCCCACCCTCCCCCTGAGGTACGAACTCTATACTGGGAGAAGGGCGTGGTGGGTTGGCTCTTCATGTGGAAGTCAGCCCCCTTGGATGAGCTAGATGGGGAGCTGAGAGAGAAAGGTGAAGAAGTGCACTGATAAGGAAGGATGTAGGAGAGCCCCAGGAGACCCGGAAATTCCTGGTCCTAAGTCCAGGTGGCCTTGGACCCTTCCTTGCCTTACTTCTTTCTGGCATCCCCGGCCTGGGGTCCGTTCCCGCTTAGCTCCTGAGAAATGAGGGGCGTGTTCCTGATTTCAGGAATGGGAGTCCAAGCCCCCATTTCCCTCAAATTCTCCCGCGTACATCTCTCACCTGAATCCACTTTCTAGGTGAAATAGAGAGAGCTGGGTATTAAGGTCCCTTTTCCACCAGTCTCTGACTTCTAGCTTTGAGGGAGACGCGTGTGTTATCCAAGAAGCTGGGTATTCTCTTAGGTCCTTTGTCTGAGGCTGCTCATGTCTGATGGTCTCCTGGGGCCTGAGCCGTTTTACCCCATGCACCCCGGGATTTCCCCTTCTGCTTCCCCCATATAAATAGACCATTTGCTGCCTGTGTTCTAAGACCTTGATATTTCTGCCTTTGACTGGAGTCTATTCGGGAACAACTGTGTGGTGGCTGGGCACTGCAAAATGAGTCAGTTCCTGCAGTTTGGTTACAAGTTCTCAAAAAGAATTTCAGAATGTGGATGTGGTCAGCAGAGTCATTTTCCAGGCATCTAAAAGGAAACCCACATCAACTGTAACAATTGAGCTGAGAACCGATTGCCCTGCACAGCAGAACCAGGCCTGCTTTTCCTCAAAGGAAAGCCCATAGCTGCCCCCGATCTCGGCGGCCTACCCTGTAGATCTTAAAGGAGACTTCATCTTCGTGCTTGCAAATCACATTTGAGTTGCAACTGATGGCGCGAACAGAGATAGAGGCTTGGCCTTCGTCCCTTTCTCAACGTGGGCATGAGTTTGACATAAATTATTTTTGTAAGATGGACTCTTTTTTTTTTTTAAAGATTTTACTTTTATTTATTTAACAGAGATCACAAGTAGTTAGAGAGGCAGGCAGAGAGAGAGAGAGAGAGGGAAGCAGGCTCCCTGCTGAGCAGAGAGCCTGATTCGGGGCTCGATCCCAGGACTCTGAGATCATGACCTGAGCAGAAGGCAGAGGCTTAACCCACTGAGCCACCCAGGCGCCCCTGTAAGATGGACTCTTAAGGGATTAGGATCCAGTGAGCACAAAGTGTGGAATGTGGCTTCCGGACAGCCACTTTGGGGATTTTAGCTAATGCGCTGAGGAAGAACTAAGAATGCACAATTATTTTGTTTCCTGATTGAATTCTGAAGCTATGTAGACTCATCAGCAGTGCCGATAAAAAGAATTCAGTCCTTCTCAAGCTTTCAATGAATTTCAAGTTTGTCATAGCATTTGGAGAATATTTTAGTTCAGCACTGGTGGATTCTGTTGTTGTCCCCTTGGGTACCAGGAATTGTGTAAGATTCTGATTGAGTTCTTCATTACCTGTTTTCCACCATCCGTGAAAACCTATGGAGTTTTCAGTTATAAGGAAGCAACCTGGAAAAAAATGGGCAGTTTGAACAGAGGCTTCCCCAGAGAACACAGGCAAGTGACAGATAAGCACATGAAATGATGTTCATCACCAGTAGTCATTAAGCAAATGCAAATTAAGACCCCAGTGATCTACCACTACACACACCTATTTGAATGGCTGCAATGAGAAAGGCTGATCATACAAAGTGTTGGTGAATTTGTGGATGATCTAGAATTATCTTAGTACATTTAGGTAGAAATGTAAAATGGCATAGACATTTCTGGAGATGCCTGGCCATGTCTTACATCATTAGACATACCCCAACTGTAGGATCTGGATACTGCTCTCCTACAGACAAGAAAGCCCATGTCTACATGCTGTGTTTACAGCTGTTTTATAAGTAACAGCTAAAAACTGGAAGCAGCCCGAATGTCCATCAGCAAGTAAATACATCAACAAATTGTGGTGTTATCTGTCTGATGGATACTACCCAAGAATGAGAAGAAGTGAGCTGTTCATAGAGTCAGCATGGAGGGACCCCCACCCTAAGGGAAAGAAGCCAGACAGAAAAGTACATACTGTATAATTGAATTTATATGAAATTCTGGAACATGCAAAGACATTTAGAATGACAGAAAGCAGATCCGTGGTTGCTTGGGGTGGGAGAGGTAGGGTGGCAAGTGGAAGGGGTTACAAAAGGGCAAGGGGAACATTGGGGCTGGTGGATAATCTCACTATCTTGGTTATGGTGATGATTTCACAGGTGTATGCATGTGTCAGAACTTAGTCAAACTGTACACTTTCAATATGTGCAGTTGATTATGTGTTAGTTATTCCTCAGTTTAAAAGTAACCAAAAGAAGCAATCACTGTGATGGTAGATAGAGCATTAATAATGTCCTTATTTGAAAAAAACAAAGACTTAGCATCTCTTGGTCGGGGGAATCTGATGAAATTGTAATGGTTTGGGATAGAAATAGAACCTTCTAGTACAGATGAGAAACCGAAGTTAAGCTGAACATAGTAAATGTGAAAGCTTTAGTTCCTCCTGTTTCCAAGGCATTGCAATGAGTGGTTCAAGACAGATCTTGTCCAGCACTGTGGGGTCAGCTGCCTGCTCAGGCTTATAAGCATTTGCCCTTCAACATAACTGCTCACCAGATGATGAGGGAGGGCTTAGGCATCTGAAGCGGGGTCCCGATTGCAAAGATAAGGCATGAAAACACCACCTTCAGATTGTACCAGTGTTAGAGAAGTCAGTCTATTTGCAATGCACATGGAAATTGGTAAAGCACTTTCATAAACATCATTTTGTGCGGTCATCTCAATAATCCCTTTACAGGCAGGATCAGTATTCTCTCATTTGCTTGGGAAACACCCTGAGACCCAGAGAAGCCACACTTGTTTGCTAGATCAGAGTCTCCAAAATTTTGGGCAGACGTCACCATTCTTCGTGCCATACCCTACTGCTTCCCCAAATTCCTGTCATTGAAAATTTGGCCAGGGTTCTTTGCACATTGATTTGTCAGGCAGTCACTGGAGTCCCCTCTGTTTGTATATGAGCTGTTCATGGCCGTGATCTTTAATCCTGTTTCCCCATCTGTAAATGGGTAGTAACATAACTGCAGGCTTCACCAGATTGTCGTAAGGGTCAAAAGCTCATGTGGTGAAAGAGCCATGGGAGTTCGTCAACACAGTGGGGGTTCATATTTACCATGTACATGATTGCCTTATTGGGCCTGCTTACCGATGGCATGACAGTGAGTGAGCAGCTTTGTAGAATCAACGGGTAGATGGGAGAGCTTCATTCCTTTAGTTGTGTCATGACTTCCATCAAGATTGTCACACTCATAATAAATGAAATTATTTTATTACACTCTTCCTTAAAAGATACTAAACAGTCCTTAGTTGGGTTCCCAGTGATTGAAACTGGTGGCTTGGAAAGGACACAAAACAGCTGAAGGCGGGTGCCATTAGGGCTTACTTAGCCAACAAGGTTGGCCCATCCGTGCTTGGCCCCTTTTTCCTCTTTGGCTAACGTTGACTGCCATTTATTTTTTCTTTGCTCTTTTTCACATCCAGTGGCCCTCTCTCTTCAGTATCCCTCTTCCTTTGTGATCGGTCTGTTGCCAACCAAACTTCTCCCAGCTTCTGTGATAAATGATATGGGGACCATTGTAGCCTTTTGTACACTCTAGGATGGCGTTTCACAGAGCATGTTTTCAGGAGACGGGGAAAAATTGTGGTCAGATAAGTTTGGTTTGAAGCTGGTTTGAACAACATTAAATAGGTTTCTTTCCTGCAGGACTTCTCAGAACTTTATGTTTGTATGGAAACTTCAAGAGGAACATACAGTACATCTATGTTTCCCAAATTTAATAGATTGAAAGAATGCTGTGTAGGTGTGTGGAATCATCTCTCAGTTTAATACTCCAAAGTTGAACACACTTTGGAAAATGCTGTTTTGTAACTTGTTATTTGATACATTGGTAAAATGACAATTTTCCGACCAGTTTTCAGTCTGTCCCTCCTAGAACGTTGAATATAAAACATGACTTGTTTTCTTGACTGGGTCTCAAGAGTTCCAGCTTCTAAACTTTTTATTCATGGTTTTAAAGCTCCTTTAGGTTTCTTTTAGCCTTCGAAAATCAGATGTAATCATAGGAGGGCACAGGGATTTTAAGGTTTTGCCTAAGGATGAAAGTCAATGAAAGGAATTTTTTTTCCTCTCTCTCTCTCTTTTTTTCACCAAATGGTCTAGATTCTGCCCTTTGAAGTACCTCCATTTATTTCATCCCTAAATCCGTGGTCCATCCTGGCTTTCATAGGGGCATTTTAGAAAGAAAAGTGATGGACACACCAGCTGTCTGGTGGGCATGGGGCTTGTGTTAACGGTGAATGCCTGTAGCTGTAGGAAGACTTTGACCTCTCAGCAAGAATATATCACTGTATGGATTTTTTTTTTAAACAGTTTGTTCCTCAGACCATAGAAAGTTGAATAATCAGCATAGGACTTAAAAGAGAGATAATGTCAGAACGAATAGTAGTTGTCAGCAAGAAATTTGAATAGTTTCAGTGCTGTTGCCTGCCAGCTAGGAATGGGAAGTGGGAGAATGAAATGGGGGGTTAGGGACATTGAGGTGCGACGCAGACCAGGTGATTTGGGACTTGGGCGCGAGTTGGGATCATTCCTGGCCTATCACATCTCCGTTGGGTGTGTGGGTAACCCACAGGCTGGGTATGCCAGGAATGCTCAGTCTTGTGGTTCAGGTTCCCATCAGGCTCTTCTAGGCTTGCCTACTTACATCTAGTGTGTTCTCATTAGAATTTGAGGGTTCCCCTGCATTTTTAAGCTTCTTATGCCAGGCCATTTTCTGAAAATGCTATTCCTTGCTCTTCCTTTTCGACTGAAAATCACTACTATTGTACTTTGTTATGTTAGTATGGTGCCAGGCACACTAACAATGTACTAACCTGTACTAACAAATATGTTAGTACAGGTGCCAGGCACACTCCCCAGACACCCCTGACTCCCCCCCCCCCCACCCCCCGACATACACACACATTCTCTTATTCTCTTTGGCCAGTCCTTTCAAGGTTATATTATCCTTTGGTGCCAACTATCTCTCCTGACCCCTCTCTCCACTCTTTGAAAGAGGAACCAGATTTCCCCTGTGTTACCATAAATATAAACAGCAGTTGTGTTTCTGTTATTTACCCTTTCAACTTAGCGATAAAGCTTGCCACCGCGTCTCCCCCAGCCTTGCACAGGAAGAGAGACTTCCTTCCTTCATCTCTTGCCTTTGCTCAGGCCTGTGAATAATGTTTCCTTTCACTCTGACTCCAGATGCTCACCTTCTCGAATTTTTTTTTTAAATTCCTGAGAGTTACTCGTCCTGTATCCTTCCCCTCCCAACTTCTGGTTGTCTCCAGCTGATACCCTTCCTCTTCCACCTGGTGACCAGGACCATCCATGAAGCTGTTCCATGCGTTGACGAGTACCTACGTGTGGTGGCTGGGTGTCGGGCTTCCCTTATACCCCTTTCCCTCTGAACTATATTGACCTACATCTCTCCTCCTTGCCCTCGGTCCTTTTCCATGGCCCTCCCTCTTCACTATCCCTCTTCGTTTTTATGTCCTAGACTGCTTTTGTGATGATCTCAGAAATCCATCTCCACCTGTAAGCAGTGAGCTTCATCTGTGGATAGTTTTGTCTTCGTTGTTTTGAATCTGGCTCATTTTAATCAGATGGATATTGTTTCTCTAAGCACTGACGTGTGCTCGACAGAACCATCCATATAACAGCAAAAACCTTCCACTGCGAGCGTAGACCTAGTCTAGCATCAACACATAAGGAGGGAAGAAGGGGAGAAAAATGCTGTCATCATGACTTTTCAGGGCTCAGTCCTGAGTTAATACCACCAAAAAACTTTTGGTTTCTTTTTTAATTTTTTTAAAGATTTTATTTATTTTGGGACGCCTGGGTGGCTCAGTTGGTTAAGCGACTGCCTTCGGCTCAGGTCATGATCCCAGTGTCCTGGGATCGAGTCCCACATCGGTTTCCTTGCTCGGCAGGGAGCCTGCTTCTCCCTCTGCCTCTGCCTGACACTCTGCCTGTGCTCGCTCTCTCTCTCTCTGACAAATAAACTCTTTAAAAAAAATATTTATTTATTTGATAGAGACACAGCGAGAAAGGGAACACAAGCAGGCAGGAGTGGGAGCGGGAGAAGCAGGCTCCCCGCCGAGCAGGGAGCCCAATGTGGTGCTCGATCCCAGGACCCTGGAATCATGATCTGAGCTGAAGGCAGCTGCTTCACAACTGAGCCACCCAGGTGTCCAAACTTTTGGTTTATGACCAGTTGAACTGGTCACACATCCACTGGGCGGCGATCACTGTGGGAGCAAATACTTTATACTTCCTACTGCTGGCTTTCTTCCGTTCTCTAGAAGTTTAAAAATAGCCAATTCTGCCCTTTTCCTTTATTTAGCACTTATCCCAGCAGTCTTTATAAATGTCAATTAGCTTTCCTGTTTTCCCTTTGTTACACAAGTAGAACCCACGTTGTCATCCTGTTCCTCTTGGTGAATGTCTTGTGGGTGTTGTAGCCATAGGTCATCAGATAATATCAATAGGCATGATATATATTTGTAGCCCCCCCACCATTTCAAACCATTTTTGAGCCCCTCCAAATCTTCACATGCATCTGTTAGCTGTCTCCCGTTTTCCTTTGTGGTATGAGCCCTTTACCCCAACCAATAATTTTAACAAATCCACATACTACCATAGACCTTGTTCTTTTCATTCATCTAGGAGAGCCTTTCCGAACTCCCAGGACTCTTCCATACTGCAAGGCATTATCTAGGAACATATACCGTGGGACAGTGCTATCACTAGCCTACACTCTTGATAGGAAAATAGGCCTTTTTTTTTTTTTACAAATAGCTTGATGCTATAAGCGCCCACAAATCTTATAGCAAGGTACCATAAAACTAAGATGGGAAGCAAGTATTGTTTCAAGGATAAAGAAATAGAAGAATTTTCCTGAAATGGAGATGCGCTCTCACTATTTTCCGGTTTATTTTATTTTTTCCAAAGATGTTGTTTTTAAGTAATCTCTTAAACGTGGGACTTGAACCTACAACCCTGAGATCAAGAGTCCATGCTCTGCCGACTGAGCCAGTCAGACAACCCTTGGTTTATTTTTCGAAATATGTTAGTACAGGTGCCAGGCACTTCATTCAGATTCCTTTGACAAATATTTACTAAAAGATGACTCTGATCCAGGGTGCTATGGTAGTACATGGGCAATCTCAAAAAAACAGAACTCAGTTCTTAACCCTCATAGAGCTCCCATTCTCAGAGGGACACACATTTCTAAACTAATAACTGAAGAGCAATTTGGCTTGTGTTTCTCGCTGAGACACCGACTGAGTGATCTGCAAGCTGGCCCTGGGCGGCATGGAGCTAACTTTCCCGAAGACTTTGGGGAGGCCCTTTAGAATCCTAGAAGAGTCTCTTTGAGCCGGGCATGGCAGAGGGGGAAGAGCAGCAGGCCAGGCAGTGTGCGGAAGATAAGTATTCGCTCCTCTTCAGTCCGTTTGAGCTGAGTAAAACTTGATGGGAAGAGTGAAGAGAGACCAAATGAAAAGTCTCCTGCTGTGAACGTGTACAGTGACTGAAGTTTTGATGCTGATTTGATTGTAAGTGAAATCTGCAGTCTTCAGGGGTGTGTGATACGGGTACCTTTAGAAAATGACACAAAGCTTAGAAACAAGACCAATTTTTGAAAGACCCCCAGTAATGATGCAGCATCGTAATGGGTTAATTCTGATTAAATAAAAGTCTGAGTCAGGGAGTCTTGGGGAAGCTGCCTGCTTGGTTATTTATAGGTTCAGAAAACAGTCAGTCACCTTGTTTGGATATTCTTTTTTTTTTTTTTAAACTATTGATAGAATGCAAATTGCTTTTTCCCCCTCTTTGATGATAAGAGATCCTCAGTGCGGTGGCACACTGCTAACATTGTACAAAGCAAATTGAGGGGGTTTCTTTCAGAGAGGGGGAGAGTGACAGCGAGATGCATTTGCACGTGGATGAGTTCAGTTAATTTCTGGAACTTGTCCATAAGAAGGCTGTTACTTAGGTAAAAATTATCCTTTTTCTCGGAGCGTTTCTAATGATTAAGATGATTCATGTTTTCATCCAGTGATTGTGTAAAAAAAAAAAGCTTGGTTTTCGTTGAGAAGGATTAAAGGCATGTGTCTAATTGCTAAATATTATTCTTAAGAAACTAGTCTGAGTCTGTCTTTATGGGTCCTAAGTGGTTTCGCCTTTAGAAGCTTGTTTTAGGATCTTTTGCCAACCCCATCCCTTCCCAGGCCTGTTCAGACTAGAATGATCTGGCAGGGCCGGTCTTTTTTTTTTCTTTTCTTTTTTCTTTTCTTTTCTTTTCTTTTCTTTTCTTTTCTTTTCTTTTTCTTTTCTTTTCTTTTCTCTCTTTTTTAAATGTCTTGAGCAGAAGCGTCTGAGAAAAGGTTCACCTTGCTCTTCAGCTTGACTTGCAGAGCAATTTACTAAATAGAGCGATGTGAGAATCAAGTGACCATCAGCTGGTGTGAATGTTTTTGGTCAGCCTGGTCACGGGATCTCAGGTATGCGAGAGCTGGATGGGCCGCCGCCACACACCCGCTGTGGCGAGACCCTGGCTCGGACGCTTTCACGGTCACACAACAGGAATCCCAAGTTCACAAGAACATACTTGAATGAGTCACCTGTATTTAAAAGGTTGGTTTTTGCCTCTGACATCATTTCACCCTGTGGCCCACGGTGTGTATATGTGCGCATTTCTTTCCGGGGCTGTAGTCAAGTTCGAGAGACTTTTTGTTCTTAACCACATAGGAGGCAGTTTGTTAGTTGTTTTGTTTTCTTGTAAACGACTTCATTGAGGTATAATTGGTATACAAAGAACTGTACATATTTTCTGTGTACGGTTTGGTGCATTTGAACGTAATGCAAATGCCCATGATGCTGTCAGCACAGTCCATGTGTGGCAGACATGTCCAGCACTTCCGGAAGTTTCTGTGTGTGTGTGTGTGTGTGTGTGTGTGGTCAGAACACTTACCGTGAGATTTAACCCATGGGAGACAGTTTTTGTTCACTTCTGGAGGAAACTCTGACTTTGTGTTCTGTCAAATCCATAAATATATTTTAGAAGTTGACTGTACTCCCGTTGATTTACAGAAAGATGCTGGTGCGTGCCTTAAAATAAGTGAGATCTCATGGATGGGGGTTGGAGGGGACACCTAGAGCCCAACTTGGCAGTTTTGACTTGGGAAAGTAAACATTCTGGCAGTGCTATGAAATTGTTCATCCCTCTCCATTGACTTCCATGTCCCATGCTGGGGTGGGGGGGGTCAACATTTCTTTTCCAAAACCACAATTTCTAAAGTCAGTGACATTTTTGGGGGGCCAGATAGAATTGTCCCACGAATACCTTAAAGAGACAGGGTAAAATCTACTCTTCTTTAGTTGAAGTTTAGTTGAAGTTTAGTTTAGTTTCTCACGAAACTGCATTTCTTTCATTTCTAGTGGAACTTTGATGAGAATGCCATTTTATATCTGTCATCTTCACTTTAAACATCAGTGGGTTTCTTCTTGATTTGGTTTATAGGTCACCCCTGTTCTAATTCTGGAGGGGAAGCTTCAATTCTAGGGTAACATTTCAAGAAATGGTCTTTATCCCACTTCCAAGCAGGCTTCTCAACAGCAGGTGGCAGGCTTCACTATTCATCAGTCTTCTTCTCCCCTTAAGACTCTCTTTCCCATTCTGGTATACCTCCCTATCATGGTCTGTAGCCAGAACGGACAGAATTTTTAGAAATTACTGTCTTTGTTTTTGTTTGTTTGCTCCATGAGTGAGACTTACAGCAAGTACCTTGGTTACAGTTTTGTCAGCCGACCCTGGGGCTTGACTGGCTTGTTAATTGTTAAATAATGGAATTACATAATGTGACATTTTTAGTTGGACTCGATTCCTTTTCTTTGACTTTGACTTCTAAACTTTGGAAATGTGTTATCGGTTAATAGCCTTTGCTGTATTATATTCTTTAGATATTCTGTTGTATATTTTAATAAACTTGAAAAATGTGTATTTTATTGGTTGGTGGTTGACACTAATCTACATAGTGCTGTGTCTAATAAACTCTGATTTACAGTTTTCTCGTTGTCTTACCTAGATAAGTCTAGAAGTAAGGGGAAAACACCATCTTAACTTTATAGATCTTTAAATATAAGGACATTTGGAGGATAGCTCAGGCAAGTGTTAACAATTAAAAATACCCTTTTTCTACTCTAAATATAGACCAAACCTTATAAAAAGATAATCCTTTGGATTTTGGCATTAAAACTAACCAAACTAAACCCTCGTTTCACTGTAATGGCCAGACTTATTCATAAAAGTAGAGTTAGGAACATTTAGTTTTAGTGGTTTATGAAATGTCAATTGGCGTGTTCTATAAATGCTTTATTTTACATTGAGGGTGATATTCAGCCAAACCTGTACAAGAAGGCTTTATTTCCACTTTGGTAGGTATGCCTAGGCTTTCAGGCAATGCCAAAATGTACTTCATAGATGGAATTGGTTTTAATTTATTTAAAAAGAGAGAAAAAAAGTGAGCAATCAGACGAAAACCTACTTCACCTTGTAAATTTCAGCCTTCTCCCCTAAGATCTAACCACCTGGTGAAACACTATTATTATAACTTGGCAAGTAGGTTCTCTCTTAAAATTAGACACTGTGATTAAATAGTTAAATCATTCCCTTGAAATGTACATATTGAGAGCTTCCAGAAAGCTGGTCATCTTTTCTTATAGCTAACAGCAGTTTTTTTAAAGGCACTTTTCTTGGCAACAAATATTTGACCTGTCCAGTCAGGTTCTAAGTGTAGCCTTTCTTCCGAGTGATGATAACTTTTCTAAATCTCTTCCAAGTGATAGCCAGAGCATTTTAAATTCCTAAAAAGGTAGGAGTCGAAAACATGTACTCAGAGCAAAGTTGTGTAGTCATTTACATTCTAGAATAATCTTAAAAGTAAAACATAATAATTGGCCACAATGGTCATGTGCTGATAGAAGAATGCCTTCTCGAAGTGCACCAGGTGCTGCTTTGGGGCCTTTGTTCTGACTTTTGCTTCCCTCTGACTTTTGCATACCCTCCCCCAGGTATGTGACACGTTTCTCCTCCTCCTTCAGGGAGCTGCTCAGATGTCACACCCACAGCGAGGCTTTCCCTGACTACCTACGAAAATAGCATTCCTCTTCACGGTAGCATTCCTCTGTGAAATGATCACACCTATCAGTTGAGTTTCTTTTTTGCCTTTGCCTACAAACCCCTTAAATCTTTGACCTCGGGGACTGTCACATCCCCAGTGCCTGGCATAAAGTATGGAAAAGGCACCCAGTAGGCATTTCTGGGGTGGGTGAATGAATGAATGAATGAATGGAGAGGACATCTATCCTCTAACTCTTTTTTATACCTGCATTGGACTATGGGAAGAAGGCTCGAAGCTGACATCCTGGTGAGCTATTGCTTTGAATACTTGGTGACATATCCTTTTTTGCAGTTTCCTTTGGTGTTTTAGACATTCTGTAGAAATAACTAGATCATCCTCAATGTATAGAAGGGAAATAGCATTTTTTTTTTTTTACCGCCATGTATTTTGGGTATTTGCATCATGGCTAGATTAGCCAAGTTCAAGTGGTATAAAGCAAACTAACAGTGCTCCAAGGCCAATGAAAGAGTGGGTTGGGTTTTTTCCTTGTTTGTTTGGTCAGTTCTTTGTTTTTCATATATAAACTTCTACTGCAAAAATGTGCCGAATAACCAATTGTAGATTTTTCTCACAGTCATATACCCTGCAGAAAGGCAGGGATTTTCATCTGTTTGGTTTGGTACTGGATCTCCAGCCACTGAGAGAGTATCTGGCACTTTCCTCCATATCACTCAAATCCATATACACTGAGGAAGTAAACCTAGAGGTTGTTTCAAACTCTGTATGTGGGATTATTGTCAGAATGTCAATAAAGAAAATATGGGATTGAGATCTGTTGATATCATTTCCACATACATCTCCAGGATTAATGTTTTCCCTCTTTCTTTCCACAGAGCCCCTCCCCAGAAGGCTGTGGATCACCACCTCCCTGCCAGAAGGCGTAGGTACCCTCAATGGCTCAGTAGCCAGTGTAGATCCTGTCTTTTGTAATCAGTAGCTACATCTGGCTACTGGGTCTCTGATGGCATCTTCAAGCCTCTGTTACAGCATCTGGGGCAAGGTTACTGGGAAGTCTTCACCCTGATTTACATACATGTACACACACATGGCTGGAGTGTGGGAACCCTCAAGGATTATGAATACGAGGTATATTGGATTTCAGTACCACAAGAAGGAAGGATCCAGAGACCATAAGAAGGAGGAATCTTAGATTGGTTTTCTTTTCTTTTTTCTCCCCTTCCCCATGTGGAAGGGATCATCTGGTCACAAAGCCATCTATCTACCTACCTACTTATCTACTTATATATCTCATCCATCCATCCATCCTTTCATCTCTTGACTTTTTTTTTTAAAGATTTTATTTATTTATTTGAGAGAGAGGCAGTGAGAGAGCATGAGCGAGGAGAAGGTCAGAGGGAGAAGCAGACTCCCCGTGGAGCTGGGAGCCTGATGCGGGACTCGATCCCGGGTCTCCGGGATCATGACCTGAGCCGAAGGCAGTCGTCCAACCAACTGAGCCACCCAGGCGTCCCTCATCTCTTGACTTTTAAATAGCATTCTAAGTGCGATTAAATAAGGACAGTTGAATGGTATGACAGTTTAAGGAGCTTACACTTGTAGACTTAGAGTAGGTAAGTCCCAGCAGCACATTCCAAGCTGCCTTTCCAGTGTGCTAGACACGATAAATACCAGGAACTTTGCAGCAGGCAGTTGTGTCGAAATCCTTTGTGAGGAGGACTTACAAGCCCAACATCCAGGTCTGGGGCATGAACCTGGCATACAATGTAGATTTCTGTGTATCTTGGGCAACAGCTACATTGTCTGCTGGGTTTCAGGCTACCTGGAAGCATGTTCTCCATGGTTGTGTCCTCAAGGTTTCACCTGTATGGGTTTGGAATAACTTTTCCAGGAGGCATAAACCAGTGGGCTTTAACATTGCACAGAGTGTAGAGAAAGGGCCTCATGACAGCTGATCACCTTAGCAAGGAATGATTTTGTTCTGATTTTATCCAAGATGCTCTCACATACCAGCCTGGGAAACCCAATGAACCAGAGAAGATGGGTGATGTCATCCTTCCTTCCTCCTCTCTGCCTTAACTCTCAAAGATTGATCACTTATATGTTGTTACTAATTAGCATTTGGTTTCTGTTGTAATTACTGTCACAAGCCCAGCACCTATATGGGCCCTGTCACACTGCCTTGCTACCTCACGGTCCCTCATCTTGGCTTCTTGCCCACATGCCAGAACCCGATTTAGCTTTGTTCTCTTGCTGCCACAGCCTTGTAACTTATGTGAGTGATTCAGTCTTCCTGGAATCCATCTCCCTCACTCTGCCCTAACATTTACACCCCATCATTTGCTCCCGGAAGTGAACTCTGGAATTTAAAACTGGATTTTTTACCACCATTCACCATCTCTTCTGAAACCAGAAGAGCATCTCCCCCCCGCCAAGATTAATTTATTCATCCCAGAGAGAGGGAAAGATGGGGCGGAAAGAGAAGGGACAGAAGGAGAGGGAGAGACGGAATCCCAAGCAGACTCACCATTGAGTGTGGAGCCCATCCTTGGGCTCCATCTCATGACTGAGATCATGACCTGAGCTGAAATCAAGAGTAGGATGCTCAATTGACTGAGCCATCCAGGCACCCCAGGTGAGCAACTTTCCTACGGAATGACAGAGAACTTGTAAAAATAAGTCACCGGTTTGCAAGAGAAGGGGAAGAAGAGAATGGAAATAGCTTCTGGAAAACTGCTTACATTGTGTTTTGTTTGCTCCTGGTAAATAAATGTAATCCTCTGAACAGGAAAAAAGAAAAAAAAGACCTAGCAGTTGAAACCATTACATTCTCCATAAGAAAGGAATATAACTTTTTGAGAAGTTTTAAACCCTTGGCTATATGAATTTGAAGGTTTTTAGTTAAGTGATCCTGTATTTTTAATGAATGTGAATTAACAGATTTAAAGTGGGAAGTGAAAAATGGGGAAAGGCCTGTATGTAGTAGTTGATTATGGTGATAATAATGCCCTTGTGTCACCCCATGATGAATTCAGTAAAAATAAAGCTAATGACTTGGAGCTTTGAAAAGATGGTGCTTTTTTTGTGTGTGCGCGTGTGTCTTCTGGCTTTTTATCCACCTGTTGGTTGTATCATCTAATTCTGCACCAAAGCCACTGGCCCCTGTATCCTGGGAGAGAAAGTCCCTTGTCTTTGAGGTATTTGACATCCTTGGAAAAGTGATAAAGGTCTGGGGGTAGCATGGTTATATTTAATACCTCCTAATTGTCAAAAGCCATTTACTTTCTCCCTTCTCCATTCCCATACTTGTGATGCTCTTTGAGCCCCTTTGTCATTAAAATGAAGTTAACAATGGGGGCCTGCTGTGTGGAAATCCTTACCTGGTCAGGTTTTTATTTCCCCCTCATGTCCAACGGACCAGTATGAATTGATCCCCAAAGCAAGATTCACGGTACAAATGACCAGGGCAGGGAGGGTGTGCTTTTTCTCAATCTTCTCAACCCCCCAAAAAGGGATGGACATAGGTGTGTTGGATCTTCCTAAAAGGCACACAGCAAACTGGCTGTAGTCCTTTTTTTTTTTTTTTAAGCTTTCCATTTTGAAACAATTTCAGACTTTAAAAAAGTTACAAAATGTAATACAAAGACAGTGCTTTATATGGGAGTTTAAAATGGGGCAGCCCTTTCAGAAAGGTTTGGCAGTGCCTCAAAACGTTAAATGGAGTCGCCATATGACAGGACAGTTCTGCTCTTATATATACACCCGAAAGAATTGAAAACAGATACTGGAAGAAATACATGTTCACAGCAGCACTATTTCTATTCACTTTTTTTTTTAAAAGATTTTATTTATTTATTTGACAGAGATTACAAGTAGGCAAGAGAGGCAGGCAGGGAGAGAGAGGAGGAAGCAGGCTCTCCGCAGAGCAGAGAGGCCGATGTGGGACTCGATCCCAGGACTCTGGGATCATGACCTGAGCCGAAAGCAGAGGCTTTAACCCACTGCGCCACCCAGGCGCCCCTTCTATTCACTTTTTAAAAAGATTTATGTATTTTACAGAGCATGTGTGTGGGAGTGGAGGGAGGGGTAGAGGGAGAGGATCTTAAGCAGACTCCCAGCTGAGCAAGGAGCCCAATGGGGTCTGAATTTCATGACCCATGACATCATGAGATCATGACCTGAGCTAACACTTAACTGAGCCACCCAGGCTCCCCTACTCTTCCTATTTATAATGGCCAAAAGGTGGAACCCAAGTGCTCATCAACTGATGAATGGATCGAAAAGGGGGATATATCCATGCAATGGAATATTACTCAGCCATAAAAGGAATAAAGTACCAGATGCTCCAGCACAGGTTGAACCTTGAATACGTTACACAAAGCCAGACACCCAGACCCCATGCTGTATGATTCTATTTCTTGAAAATGTTCAGAACAGGCAAGTTTTCTAGAGAGACTGACAGTAGACGAATGGTTGCCAGGGGCTGCCTGAAGGAGGGAGTGGGGAACAACTGCTAATGGGTATAGGATTTTTTGGGGTGGTGTCAGTGTTCTGGGATTAATGTTCTGATCATGGTTGCACAACTTAATATATGAAAGACCACCGAATTGGTCTTTTGTAAAATATACCTAGGGTGAATTTTATGGTATATGAATTACATCCTAGAACTATAAAAGTCTCACATACTCCTTTTTAAGATTTTATTTATTTGAGAAAGAGAGAGGATGAGCCCGGGGAGGGGAGATTCAAAGGGAAAGGGACAAGCAGACTCCCCACTGAATGCAGAGCCCAATGTGGGGCTCGATCCTAGAACCCTGAGATCAAGACCTGGGCTGAAGTCAAATGCTTAACTGACTGAGCCACCCAGGCACCCCTCACATATTCTTTGTCATTTCCCAAAGAGTTAATACCTTATGTACCTATAGTTATAAAAATCAGTAAATTAACATCAATATGATACTGTAACCTAGATACCTGATTCATATTTCACCACTCGTCTCACTGTTGTCCTATTTCAGGTCCAGGATGTATTTAAGATCCCGTTTTAGTTGCCGTGTCTCTAGTCTCCTTTAACCAGGAAGAGTTCTCAGACTGCCCCTGTCTTTCAGGACTTTGACACATGACCAGTACAAGCCAGCTACTTTGTAGAATGCCCTCCAAATTTTTAAAATTTTCTTTTTTTAAAGACTATTTATTATTTTTATTTATTTATTTATTTATTTGGGTGGGAAGAGCAGAGGGAGAGGGACGAGCAGACTCTGCCCTGAGTGCAGAGCCTGACATGGGGCTAAATACCAGGACCCTGAGATCATGACCGGAGCTGAAATAAAGAATCAGATGCTTAACTGACTGAGCTCCCCAGGCACCCCGAATGCCCTTGAATTTGTATTTCTCTAATGGTTCCTTTTGCTTAAATTTGGGCTACACATTTGGCAAGAATACCTACCACACAAATGACGATTTGCTTTTGTTGGTGATCATTAGGAAGCACATTATGTCAATTTGTCCCACTACTGTTGTTGTTAACTTTGACCATTTGGTTAAGTTGGTGTCTGATCCTGGCCACTTATTTTATTATGTATGTATATATATACATATATATGTATATATATACACACATATATATATGGTTTTAATTTTGAGGGAGAGGGAGAGCAAGTGCATGAGCAGTGGGAAGGGCAGAGGGAGAGGGAAAGGGAGAGAAGTAGACTCCCTCCCTGCTCGGTGCAGAGGGGGGCTGTCATGGGGCTCGATCTCAGGACCAACGATCATGACCTGAGCCAAAACCAAGAGTTGAAAATTTATCCGACTGAGCCACCCAGGTGCCCCTACATTATTGCTTCTAATTCTGCATAGTACTCTATGGAATGTTACTGCCACATTTCAGCTATGCCATTTCCAAAGATGGACCCCAAAAGGAAATCAATACCTTGCCACCACAAATAACATTGTAGTAAACATTCTACTACCTGCCTCCTGGATCTGTGTAGGAAATTCCTTGGAATATATAGTGACTGCTGGAGTTGTTGGGTCCTAGGAGATACACACGTGTGTGCACACACACAGACACATATGCACACACACCCCATACCCCTCAGAATGGTCTGATAATAGGCTTCCAACATCATTGAATGGGACTTCTTATGCACATTCCTGACAATAATTAATACAATGAAGCTGTTTTTGCCAGTCTAAAACATGTAAAGTGATATGGTACTGTTTTAATTTGCATTTCTCTGGTTGCCAATGGTTATGGGCATCTTTTCATATGCATTTGAGCTTTGGGAGTTTTCTGTAAGTTTCATATTTTTTTTTTTGATTTTTTAGCTTAAAATTCTGAAATACAGCATGCACATGGGAACAAAAACACAAAATAAATAAACAACTCAATGAATAGATTTCTCTAACCACCACTCAGGTCAAGAGATAGAATGTTGCCAGGACTTCAGAAACGCTATCTCTGTCTGTCCCAGTCACTATCTCTCTTCCTCCCAAAGGTAACTGCTATCCTGAGTTCTAAAATTATAGCTTAGCCTTGCTTGTTAATGAAGTTTCCATAAATGGAGTTATATAGTACATAATCTTTTGGTTTTGACTTATTTTGCCCCCCAAATTGAGCATGTTGTATTAGGTGTAGTTCATTTAGTTCATTTTCGTTGCTGCATCTTAATCCACATTAGTAAGCATTTGGATGTATACAGTTGTGTATTTTTGCAAATATTCTTGCTACGAATGTTCTTTCATTTATAATCTAATGGCACAGATGCACTCATTTTGTTAGAATGCACCTAGGAGTAGAAATGTTAGATCATAGGGTATGGGTAAGTCAGCTTTAGTAGATAATGCCAGTGTTACCTCGTGATTGTAACACCTTACACCTCCATCAACCATGTATGGGAATACCTGTCACTCTACATCTTCACCAACACCATATTACAAGTCTTCTTCATTTTGACCACTCTGCTAGGTATGTAATAGATCTTATGATGCATTTAATTTGATGACTAATGAAGTTCAGCACCTTCTTATACGTTCATTGGCCACTTAGATATCCACTTTGATGATGTGCCTGTTCAAATCTCTTGCACATTTTTGTTTTTTTTTTTAATTTTTAAAAAAGATTGTATTTATTTATTTGTCAGAGAAGAGCGAGCACAAGCAGAAGGAGTGGCAGGCAGAGGGAGAAGCAGGCTCTTTGCTGAGCAAGGAGCCTGATGCTGGACTCTATCCTAGGACTCTGGGGTCACGACTTGAGCCGAAGGCAGGTGCTTAACTGACTGAGCCACCCAGGCATCCCTCTTACTCATTTTTATTTTGGGTTGGGTTACTTGTTGACTTGCAAGAAATTCTTCATATACCCTGGTTGTAAGCCTTTTGTTATTTTACTACAGATATCATTTACTCTAATGTCCCTTTTGTTTTCTCAGTGGTTTCAATGATCAGAAATAGTTACTCCAATCAATCAATCTATTCTTTCCTAATAGTGCTATTTTTGGGGGTAGCCTGTTAAAATCTTTCCCTAATCCAAAAGTTGTATTGTTTTGCCTTTCACGTTTAAATCTCCAGGTCTTCTAGAGTTGGATTCTGTAAATTGGGAGTGATTGCCATCAAATTTCTGTTTTTAATATAGGGCTATACAATTTACCCAACATAGTTGAAGAGATTTTCCCCACTGCCCTGCAGCACCACTTTTGTTGTAAATCAAATGTACCTATATGTATGTGTCTAGATACCTATTCCATTTTATTGGTCTATTTGAGTATTCTTGTGCCAATACCACATTATCTTTATTACTATAGCTATATACGTTTTCGTATCCACTAGAGTTGTTGTTCTTTGTTATCGCTTGGGGTATTTTAGGCACTTTGCATTTGTATTATAACAAAATCCACTGTCAATTTTGACCAAAAGGTTAGGATTTTAATTAGAATCATAGTTAATCAGTTTGAGGAGAATTGACATTTGTACTTTATTGAGTCTTCCGGTACATGAAGATTAGAATCTCTGCATCGGTTTAGGTCTTTCTTATTAAGAGTTTCATGGTTTTCTGTGTAGACCTCTGAACATACCATATATCGGATTCATTCCCAGGTATCTGATCTTTTGTGATGCTACTATAAATGCTATCTTTTAAAATTTCATTTTGTAATGGATTTTTGCTTGTATATAAAAATGCAGTTTTTTGGTCTTCAGTTGCAGCAACGTTGCTGAACTATTTGTTAATTCTAAGATTAACTTGATTCTTTTGGACTTTTCTATGTACACAAATATATTTGTGAATAAATTCTCTTTCTAATCTCTATCCATCTATCTATTTAACTGTATTGGCTAGGTTATGTATTATGGTGTTGAATAGAAGAATAGATAGAGGGCATCCTTGTTTTATTCTCATTCTCAAAGGGAAAGCTTTCAACATTTCACCAATAAGTATAATGTTTACTCTAGTTTCTCTGTAGAATGGATACCTTGTAAGGCAGCTTAACTCTCATTCAAGGTTGCTGAGTTTTGATCATTAGTAGATAGTAAATTTTAACAAGTGATTTTTCTATATCTATTGAGATGATCATCTAACTTTTCATTTGTTTAGTTAATGTGAATTAAAATTATGTTTTAAAAAATCATCTTTTATGAGGTGTAATTTACATGTACTAAAATGAAAACACTTTAAATATATAGTTTGAAGAGTTTTGATAAATGTATTTACCGATCAGCAATCATTCCAATCAAGATATAAAGCATCATATTATCCCCAAAATTTCCCTTTTAAGTCAGTTCTCACCCTTGCCACACACACAAGGCACACACTGATTTGCTTTCTATCATTGGTGATTGAGTTGCCTTTACTAGAGTTATATAAAAATGGAATTATGTGATATGTAGTCTTGTGAGTTAATGAGTTTCTTACACTTGGCATAATGTTTTATGTTATATTAACATTATATGTCATATAATGTTATATAACATATTGTTATAATTCATCCATGTTGCATTTACCAGTAATTTGTTCCTTCTTACTGCTGAGTGTATGGATCTAACACAATTTGCTTATCCGTTTAATGGATAATTGAGTTCTTACCAGTTTTTTATTATTATGAACAAAGCTTTTATGAATATTCAGTCTCAGTATGGACATATATTTTCTTTCCTCTTGGGAAAATACCTACAAGTCATAGGTAGTTATATTTTCAATTTTATAAGAAACTGCCAAACTGTTTTCCAAAGTGATTGTATGATTTATGCTCTTACCTACAATTTATGAGTTCCATTAGCTCTCCATCCTTGCTAAGTCTTGGTATTGGCAGTCTTTATAATCTTAGCTATGGGTGAGAGTAGTATTTTATTATAGTTTTAAGTTGCACATTCCTAATGACTAAAGATGTTGATTTTCTTTTCATGTGTTTATCTGCCATTCATATATCTTTTTTTGTTAAATGTTTATCTTTTGCTCATTTTTAATTGAATTATTTGTCTTCTTATTATTGGTTCTTCTTTTAAAAAGATTGTATTTATTTGACAGACAGAGATCACAAGTAGGCAGAGAGGCAGGCAGAGGGAGAGAGGAGGAAGCAGGCTCCCCACTGAGCAGAGAGCCTGATGCGGGGCTCGATCCCAGGACCCTGAGATCATGACCTGAGCCAAAGGCAGAGGCTTAACCCACTGAACCATGCAGACACCCCTCATTATTGATTCTTAAGAGCTCTTTATATATTCTGGGTATAGATTGTTTTATCAGATACCTGTTTTGCTAATACTCTCTCCCAGTCCGTTGCATACCCTTTCATTTTCTTGAGTATTGTTCAAACAAGGGGCACCTGAGTGGCACAGTTGGTTAAGCATCCAGTTCTTGGTTTCAGCTCAGGTCATGATCTCAGAATCATGAGATTGAGCCCCATGCGGGGTTCCACACTCACCACAGTGACTGTTGCAGATTCTCTCTCTCATTCTCCCTTTGCCCCTCTCCCTACTTGTTCTCTCTTTCTCTCTCAAATAAATAAATAAATCTTTTCAAAAAACACTGTGGTATTGACCCAGAGATAGATATATCTATCACTGGAACAGAGTAGCAGACATAGAAATAGACTCATATATATGGCTAATTGATTTTTTAAAAATAGGGCAGAATAATTAATTAGGGATAGAATAGTCTAAAATATCAGTTTTTCCAACATTGTTAATATATAAGAATACTTGTTTTTTTATATTATCTGTGTATCTTGTGACATTGCTAAACTTACATATTTATCCTAGTCTGTTTGGACTTCTATGACAGGATACCATGGACTGGGTGATATATAAACAATAGAAATTCTTTCTTACACTTCTAGAAGCTGGGAAACCTAAACAAAAGGCACTGGCAGATTTGGTGTCTGGTGAGGGTCTGATTCCTTGTTTGCTGTGTCTTCACATGGTAGAAGGGGATGAGAGAGATTTCTAGAATCTTTTTTTTTTATGAAGGCCCTAATCCCATTCATAAGAGCTCTAACCACATGACCTAATCACCTCCCAGAAGACCTACCTCCTAATACCATCACATTGTGGGTTAAGATTTCAGTTTTAAACTTGGAGAGGGACATAAACATTCAGTCCAGTCCATTTTAGTATTCTTATAGCTTTCTGTAGATACCTCGGGATTTTTTTTTTAACAAACTTGGTCATGTCATCAACACATGAAGAGTTTTATTTATTTGTATATTATCTATTATATATACCTATATATAATTTCTTGCTTATTGCCCAGAATAAGACTTCAAATACAATGTTGAATAGAAGTTGTAAGAACAGAAATACTTTTTCTTTTTTCTTCATGTAATAAGATGATCATATGGCATAAATTTTTTTAATTAAAAAAATTTTTTATTATTACGTTCAATTAGCCAGCATACAGTACATCATAAGTTTTTGATGTAGCATTCAACGATTCATTAGTTGCATATAACATCCAGTACTCATCACCACATGTCCCCTCCTTAGTACCCATCACCCAGTTACCCCATCTCCCCACTGCCCTCCCTTCTGTAAACCTCAGTTTAGCATAGATTTTTTTTAATTTAATTTAAATTTTTCAGTGTTCCAAGATTCATTGTTTATGCACCACACCCAGTGCTCCATGCAATATGTGCCCTCCTCAATACCCCTCCCCCCAGGCTCACCCAACCCCCGACACTCTTCCCTTCCAAAACCGTCCGTTTGTTTCTCAGAGTCCATAGTCTCTCATGGTTCCTCTCCCCCTCCAATTTCTCCCAATTCACTTTTCCTTTCCTTCTCCTAATGCTCTCCGTGTTATTCCTTATGCTCCACAAGTAAGTGAAACCATATGATGATTGACTCTCTCTGCTTGACTTACTTCATTCCACGTAATCTCTTCCAGTCCCGTCCATGTTGATACAAAAGTTAGGTATTCATCCTTTCTGATGGAGGCATAATACTCCATAATGTATATGGATCACATCTTCCTTATCCATTTGTCTGTTGAAGGGCACCTTGTCTCTTTCCACAGTTTGTCGACTGTGGTCATTGCTGCTATGAACATTGGGGTAAAGATCGCCCTTTTCACTATATCTGTATCTTTGGGATAAATGCTCAGTAGTGCAATTGCAGGGTCATAGGGTAGCTCTATTTTTAATTTCTTAGGGAATCTCCACATTGTTTTCCAAAGTGGTTGCACCAACTTGCATTCCCACCAACAGTGGAAGAGGGTTCCCCTTTCTCCACATCCTCTTCAAACTTGTTGTTTACTGCCTTGTTAATTTTGGCCATTCTAACTGGTGTAAGGTGGTATCTCAGTGTGGTTTTGATTTGAATCTCCCTGATGGCTAATGATGATGAACATTTTTTCATGTATCTGTTAGCCATTTGTATGTCTTTTTTGGAGAAGTGTCTGTTCATGTCTTCTTTGGCATAGGTTTTTTAGTCAATAAAGCAAATTACTCTGTTCTTTTTAAAAATTTATTTATTTATTTATTTGAGAGTTAAGCATGCATGTGTGAGGAGTGGGGTGAGGTGGGGAGGGACAGAGGGAGAGGGAGAAGGAGGGAGCAGACTCCTCACTGAATGTAAAGCTCAATGCTGGGCTCCATCCAGGGCTCAATCCCAAGATCTTGAGATCAAGACATGAGCTGAAACCCAGTAGAGTGCTTAATTGCCTGAGCCACCTAGGCACCCTTGACTTGATAATATTTTGTTGGCAATGTATGTATCTGTGTTCATGAGGGATAACTGTTTGTAGTTTCATTCTTGTAATTTTTTTACTGATTTGTTATCATGGTTCTGCTGGCCGTATAAAATGAGTTGGGAAGTATTCCTCCCTCCATTAATTTCTGAAAGAGTTTGTATCAGATTGGTAGTATTTCTTCTTTTAAATGTTTGATAAAATTCACTAATGCAATAATCTGAGCCTGGAGTTTTCCTTGGAAAGACTTTTTTTTAAAAGATTTTATTTATTTATTTGAATAAGAATGCATGAGCAAGGGAAGGAACAGAGGGAGAGGGAGAAGCAGAGTTCACGCTGAGCAGAGAGCCCGATATGGGGCTTGATCCCAGCGCCTTGGGATCATGACCTGAGCAGAAGGCAGATGTTTAACTGACTGAGCCACCCAGGCACCCCTGAAAATTTTTTTTAAGATTTTATTTATTTATTTGACAGAGAGATCACAAGTAGGCAGAGGGGCAGGCAGAGAGAGAGAGGGGGAAGCAGGCTCCCAGCTGAGCAGAGAGTCCGATGCGGGGCTCAATCCCAGGACCCTGAGATCATGACCTGAGCTGAAGGCAGAGGCTTAACCCACTGAGCCACCAAGGCGCCCCCACTCCGGAATATTTTTAACTAAGAATTTAATTCCTTTTATAGATACTGGTCTTGAGATTTTCTGTTTCTTCTTGAGTCAGTTCTCAGGTTTGCATCTTTCAAGGAATTTGTGTTTTCCCTTTATTACTTGATGAACGATTTCAACATTTTTTCAGTAATTAATATTAAGAATACAGAAAATCAATGAGGATAAGAAAACTTGAATAACACAGTCAAGCAACTTAATCTAACTGATATTTATAGAACACTCCACTCACAACATAATACACATTCTTTCCAAGTTCACATGGAGCATTCACCAAGATAGATCATATTCCAGGCTATAAAACATGTTTCCATATATTTTAAATTAACATTCATCTAAGTAATCCAGAGATGAAAAAAGAAATTAGAAAATATTTTTATTTGAATGAAAATGAAAATAGAGCATATCAAAGTTCATGGAATAGCTTTAAATATTTACATTTATATTAGATAAGATGAATAATCCAAAGTCAATTATTGAAAATTCTACCCAAGAAGGCAAAAAAAGAGCAAAATAAACACATAATAAGTAAAAGGAAAGAAATAAAAGAAAACGAATAAAAATCGAGCAATAGAAGATGTACAAACAACAGAAAAATTAATTAAGCCCAAACTTGGCTTTTGAAAAGATCAGTAAAATTGAAAAACCTCCAGCTAGATTGATCAAGCAAAAAAGAGAAGCCACAAATTATATGAGAAATATAAGGGGAGGGGCGCCTGGGTGGCTCAGTGGTTTAAAGCCTCTGCTTTCGGCTCAGGTCATGATCCCAGGATCCTGGGATCGAGCTCCACATCGGGCTCTCTGCTCCACGCAGAGCCTGCTTCCTCCTCTCTCTCCCTGCCTGCCTCTCTTGCCTACTTGTAATCTCTATCTGTCAAATAAATAAATAAAAAAATATTTTAAAAAAAGAAATATAAGGGGATATCACTATATATCCCATAGATATTATGATGCATCACTAAACTTCTCTTTCTGAGGTTGACTTAGCTCATAATGACCTTTATTTTCTATGTAATTGTTCGAGTAAATTTATTGTGTTTCTTAAAAAAATCCACCTTGGATTTTGATTGGATTGAATTTATAAATTAATTTAGATTGAATTGAGACCTTTAGAATATTATCTGATTATCAAATAAGATGAAATTTTTTCCCATTTTACACAGATTGTCTTTTATAGTCATTAGTAAAATTTTCAAGTTTTCTCCAAAGAAGTAATATATTCTTGGATTAAATGATTGCTAAGTAAATTCTTTCTTATCTTATCAATGATGTCATTTATTTCTGATGTAGAGGAGTGCATTGTACTTTGTAGGCTCTTTTTGAATCTGGCAGGTTTGCTCAACTTATTTATTAGACTTAATAGCTTATATTCTGTTGACCTTTCTAGGGAGATGAACTTACCTGAAAATAGTGACAATCTCATATATTTCCTTCTAATACTTAACCTCTTATCTCTTTTTCTTCTCCTGTGCCTCTGGCTAACATTTCCAGTACCATATTAATTAGTGCCAATTTCAGTGAGCATCTTTTTCTTATTCCAGATCATAAGAGGAATGCTTATAAATTTTCTTTAATAAATATAATGTTGGTGGTAAGTTTTATTAAGTAAGAAAAATCACTCCTAGATGGCTGAGTTTTTTGGTCATAAATATTGAATTATATCAAATTATTTCTCTCATGAATTGAGATAGTAAGTGACTTCTTTCCTTCAGTCTGTTATGAACCATTCTTTAACTCCTAGTATAAACATGATCTGTTTTGTTTTATTGTTGTTCCATTTTTATATTAGTTTGGCTAATATTATCTTTCAGAATTTTTAAAGATTTCCTTTATTTGAGAGAGAGAGAGAGAGCACAGAGGGAGAGTGAGAGGGAGAAGCAGACACCCCGCTGAGCTGGGAGTCCAATGCAGGGCTAGATCCAAGGACCCCGAGATCATGACCTGAGCCAAACCAGATGCTTAACCGACTGAGCCACCCAGGCTCCCTTCCTTTTGGAATTTTAAATGTATATTCAAAAGTGGAAGGGGCCTAAGTTTTTCTTGTATATATATTATGCTCCAATATGAAGCTTACCTAATTTTCTTTAAAATCCAGGGATCTGAGTGAAGAAAATAGGAGAAAGTGACCTCTGAGTTCTTTGAGATTCCACAAAATACATGATATCTCACCAACCCTGGAAACAGGTGACTTTCTGCTGAGGCAACATCATGACTCAGCTCATTCTCTATTCATTTGACTTCCTTAACCAGGTTTCAATTTAAGGGTCCAGTGTTGAACTACTGTTTCAATGTGCTTATTTAAATTTACTCAGTGGGATTCCATAAGTGAATAATAATAAATCCATGTAGTTACTCAAAAGAATAGGGTAGATCTAAATGCACTAATATGGCAGAGCACCCAAGAACCAAGTGAGAGGGGAATGGTGTAGGGTTATGTATGTAATATGATCTCATTCACTATTTGTATATACACATGAAAATTGTCTGGAAACATACCCAACAAAGTGTTAAAGTGGAGTGGGCTGAGAAGGGAGGATGATTTACTTTTCATATTATACCTTCCTGTTGAGTTTGATTCCCCCCAATTTATTTATTTATTTTCTTTTATTTAAAAATTTTTTAAAAGATTTTATTTATTTATTTGACAGACAGAGATCACAAGTAGGCAGAGAGGCAGGCAGAGAGAGAGGGAGAAGCAGGCTCCCTGCTGAGCAGAGAGCCCGACGCGGGGCTCGATCCCAGGACCCTGGGATCATGACCTGAGCCAAAGGCAGAGGCTTTAACCCACTGAGCCACCCAGGTGCCCTAAATTTTTAAAAAATTAACATATAATGTATTATTTGTTTCAGGGGTACAGATCTGTGATTGACTTTTTTTTAATCCTGTGGTTATATTACATTTATATACATCACACGAAAAATAAACTCCCCAGATAAAATTTATATATTCCTTTCATATGTAGAGCTCAGATATTCCAACCTATCAGTCTCCTAATATTTGAGGATTTTTGTTGGTAGGAAAGAGAGTCATGATGCTACATTAGAGAAATATCCAGAGTTGAGTGCTGCATTCATTAGGGCAGGTTTACATGAATGAAATCTGTGACCAGGTCCAGACACATTGAAAATCAGTCAGAATCCCACAGGACAATACCCATCCCAGGGTTGCAAATTGCAGCTTTACACTGAGCACCCTCTCCATGGCGATGTGGGTGGTTAGTAGTAACTGGGCTGCTTTGTTCAGACCCATTGCCCCTACAAAATTCTGATTTGAAAGTGCCTGAATGATGATGGATTACTTATCAAATTTACATAAAGGGGACAGCACACACAAATACTTCATTACCCCTTGGCTTGGCATTTATTTTGTTAGGCTACTTGCATTTTGTTTGCATTTGGTTTCATTGAAGTAATGTAAAAAATTTTAGCAGACTGGAATCCTAGTAAAAGCAATGGTTTTCCTACAGGCAATGGAGGAAAAGCACAAAAGAAGAAAATAAGAATCCGACTGCTAAGGAATGTAGGAAAGACCTTAGTGTTTGAAGACAAGAAAGAATTCTTGAGATGTCTTTGGTGCAAAAAGGTGGTTTTGTTAAAGCACAGGAACAGGACCTGTGGGCGGAAAGAGCTGCACCAGGGTCATGAGGAGTGGCCCACTATATACTTTCAAGTTGGGAGGGGTTAGGGATAGTGTAAGTTTCTAAGGATTTTGGAAGCAAGGTTTCCAGGACCTTGAGGGGGCTAACCTTACTATTGGGAAAGGGTCATTTATTATTGTTTAATAAAATCTGAGTCACGAGACCCTTTAGATATATATCAGTGGGTCATGTGCTTGGCGAATGATTGCTAACATGTATCTCGGGGGGTTAGAGATAAAGGACGTTTCCAAAGGAATTTTTATATGTTAAAGTAGACTTACAGGATCTTGGGGGTTGGGCTAAGATTACCTGTTACCCTAACAATGTATTAATATTGAGGCAGTTGATGTTAATGTCACTCAGGAGAAATGTCACTCTGCCTATTTCAAGGACTTGTTAATGGGCTATAGGTAGTAAGGAAATTCAATAATTTTTCTTCTGTCTTCATTTCCCACATCATAAGTACAATTTGATATATATTTTTCCCTTCTCTTTAGCTCTCTTTAGCTGTGAATATATATTTTCATTTTTTACATGTTGATTTTTGTCCAGTTTTGCCTACAATCTATCACATCTTTTTAAAAAAGATTTTATTTATTTATTTATTTGAGAAGGAGAGAATACACTCAAACACAGGAGTGGGGGTGGGGCAGAGGGAGAAGGAGAGGGAGAGGGAGAAGCAGACACCCCTACTGAGCAGGGAGCCCAATGCAGAGCTCCATCCCAGGACTCTGGAATCATGACCTGAGCTGAAGGCAGATGCTTAACCGACTGAGCTACGCAGGCACCCCTACAATGTATTATATCTTTTATGTAACATCCAGTATTCTTCTAAAACATGATTTTCAGCTATTTAATATGATTAATCTATAATTTGTTTAACCAATCTCCTATCATTAGACATTATATATTAACAATATTTAGTACCATAAGTTACTTTATACAAATTGACTTTTACATACCAATGGTTTATCTTTTTTTAGGATTCTTAGAAGTATAAGTGAGTTCAAAGGATATAAATATGTTTTATCTTTTAATACAAATTGTTCTCCGGGAATGTTGTACCAATTAACAGTCTTACAAGCCCCGTAAGTTCCAATTTCCTTGCCACATTGTCAGTATAATATATTTTTTTTACATCTTTTATCAATTTGGCAGTTAGAAATGGTATTTTGGTTTAGTTTGGATTTATTTGATTACTATTGAGGCTGAACGTACTTGTAGTTATTTTGATGTACATGAGCTATGACCTTGTCTTTGACTGTATTCCTAAGCAAATGGTAATATGGTAGATTCTCTCTGGGTAACTCAAAAGTGCTTGTTGATAAACTGACCGTCCTACTGAAATTTCCTTTTTAAAAAAACTTCTTGCAGTGTACTTGGGTGGCTCAGTGGGTTAAAGCTTCTGCCTTCAGCTTGGGTCATGATCCCAGGGTCCTGGGATCAAGCCCACATTGGGCTCTTTGCTCCACCGGGAACCTGCTTCCTCCTCTCTCTCTGCCTGCCTCTCTGCCTACTTGTGATCTCTGTCTGTCAAATAGATAAATAAAATCCTAAAAAAAACCCAACAACTTCTTGGACATCTAGACTTAAAATGTACGCTGTTGCTGTGAATTTTCCTATCTCAGAACGCTAGAGAAATGAAAATTTCAGCTCTTTTAGTAAGAGTTTTAAAGGTCAGGTTCACAGTCTTATAAAAGCTCCACATATGATGATGACAATGTTAATGCAAGTTCACTTGGTTCTGTCTTCCAGAACGTTCCCAAGGACACACATTTTAACAGTGTAACCTCTTTGTTATATACAAATTGTAGAAATTGAGATTGAATTAGCTATCAAGGACACAAGATTTTTTCGCAGATGCTGTGTATTTTTGTATCCTGGGAATCATCTGCTTTATTTGATGGCATTTAGCTTACCTGACTTCCACAAGCAAATCTGGTAAATAATAGTTTACACACAATTCTGGATTTTAGCAAAGATGTGCTTAGGTAACCCAAAACATGGATATAATTGGAATTAGAGCTCCTACATAAAATACACTTGACTCTCAATTCCTTGAGTTTGTGACTAGTTATTGCCAAATTACCAGAACTGTGCTGTGAATAAAAGATTAATTGATCACCATCATCTATTAATAGAGACTGTAAATTGTAATTAATTAACAATGCTTAGGAAATGATTAATTTGGTTAATTCAATAGTATATACACTCTGTTTGGAGCATGGATTTTCAAGGTTTTAAAATTCCACAAAATGTGCTTATCACTAAATTTAAGTTATTTCCACTTTTAATTTGGAAGACATCAGGATTATGAAGTTCCTTAGTAATGTATATGATCACTAACCTTAATTGTACAGTGTTCTAGAAAGATTAGATTAAATGTTTTAGTAATCCTCTTCTCTCCTTGAAATCAGCTTATCATTTGTTGAGAGGAAGACAGATTGTTTTTGGTTATTTTTTCATAGTTTATATTCTAGAAAGCCAGTTTACTGTATACCATTTTTGTTAACCTCACACAAATTTTGAAATTAAGAATATGTTGTTTTTAATAGCTTACTTCTGTTGGGTCTTCTTAATCTTTTTTTTATGGTTTTATTTATTTTATTTTATTTATTTATTTATTTTTTATTTATTTTCAGCGTAACAGAATTCATACATAGTTTTACACCACACCCAGTGCTCCATGCAATGCGTGCCCTCCACAATACCCACCACCAGGCTCCCCCAACCTCCCACCCCCCGCCCCTTCACAACCCTCAGGTTATTTTTCAGAGTCCATAGTCTCTCATGGTTCATCTCCCCCCCAATTTCCCTCAACTCCCTTCTCCTCTCCATCTCCCCATGTCCTCCGTGTTATTTGTTATGCTCCGCAAATAAGTGAAACCATATGATAATTGACTCTCTCTGCTTGACTTATTTCACTCAGCATAATCTCTTCCAGTCCC